>CABHPQ010159323.1:8344-40618 GCA_902168405.1 Peromyscus aztecus
TCTCTCTCTCTCTCTCTCTCTCTCTCTCTCTCTCTCTCTCTCTCTCTCTCTCTCCCTACCTATTTATTCATAACCCAGACTTATCTTGAATCTGTGATCCTTGTAACTCTAGTGCTGAGGCAAATACCATTATGCCTTTTTTGACTCTGTGGTGGTTTGAATAAGAATAGCCCCCATAAGCTTATATATCTGAATGTCTGGTTACTAGGGAGTGAAATTGTTTGAAAGGATTATAAAGATTAGGAGATGTGGTCTTGTTAAAGGAATTGTGTCACTGAGGGTGGGCTTTGAGATTTCTAAAGGCAGTGTTAGGCCCAGTTCTCACTCTCTTTCTTAGCCTGCAGATCAGGACATAGCTCTCAGCTACCTCTACAGCACCATGCATGCCTTCATACCCCCTGCCATGATGATAATGGATTAACCTCTGAAACTGTAAGCAAGCTCCCAAATAAATGCTTTCTTTTACAATAGTTGCCTTGGTCATGGTCCCAGCAGTAGAACAGTGACTCAGACTTTCCTTTAAAGGAAAAAGCATAAAGTATTTTGCCACTAAGTAGGTCAGCAACCACACATTTTTATAAGTACTTTTTTCAGGTTAGAAATTGATAAAGAGAAGCAAAACCATGACACTATTTGGAAGATACTCATAATATATGCATCCAAAGAAAAAATTAATATAAAAATATGAAGAATTTGTCCTGGAAGGGTATTTCAGTGGCTAAGGTCATTCTTGTTCTTCTCTCTTCTATAGGACTTGAGTTATGTTCCCAGATGGCTCTCAATCAGTTGAAATTCTAACTCTGGGTCATCTGATGCCTTCATTGAGTAACTGCATCCATGTGGTAAACACGCAAGCAGAGACATACACATTAACAAAAATAATGTGTTTTTACAAAAATGAAAGAATTTGTGATTCAGAGTTTAAATACTCCAAATTACAGAGAAAGGCAACATTCAAAAAACTCACACAGAAGGGCTATATATTCAATACACATATAAACATGTACTCAATCTCAACAGTTTCAAAGTCCAGCAAAGTTCTATGCTATGTACACATATTTGTATTCTTGAAAGCATCTTCTTTATAATTACATTTTTAGGTACAGGAGAGTTTCTTCAGGAAGTCATCAAAAAATTTCTACAGTATTTTGATGTTTCATAGTTTTGAATTACAGTGTGACTGATATTAAGTTGCATATAAAATTTAAAGTAGTTCTATTCGTGAATCTCATATTCCTTAGTATTTAATATTTTTATGATTTTAAGTACCTCATGATTCAAAGTCTTGTAATAGCCACAAGAAATGAAATAACAAGGACAAGATAGCTTGTCTCCTAACATTAGCAGAAGGGAAAACCCAGCCACAAAACTAAGTCAATTTTAATCATGTAGTCAAGATTTCTGTTTTATATACTTTGTCTCAGTTTGATCATGAGACATGTGCTCTGTTTATCTCTTTCAGTCATAAGTATTCTGGAACCTTTTCTCATCAACTTTTCTTATCAGCAAGGGGAAATATTTTACAATCTCAAAATTAACCATCAAATTATACCTAAATTATGTTTGATTTGGTTCAGTTTTCATTTAATTAAAACTGATTAGTTTCAAAAGATATAATTTTCATACTGTACTTATTATCTAAAAGTGAAACTTATTTTTCCTATTTTTGTCATTATCAAGGTAAAGTGACGTGGGGCATGATGGTACAAACCTATAACTGTAGTAATCAGGAGTTCGAGGCAGAAGGATCAAACGTTTGAGGATATCTCAAATACAACAAAAACGGAAGAGGATGAAGTGGGCTATAACTATGAGAAATCATTTTGTCTATAAAGATTAGCAAACACACAAAAATAATTCTCCCAAATTGGCGATTATATGAGGAAAACTATGCTTCATGTGTCTTTTAATAAAACCATGTAGAAATAATTTCTTTGATTACTATTTCTCAATCTACCTTCAGGACCTAACAAACATTTAGGCAGATAAGAGTAGAATTAGAGCAAGAACCCTTGACTAAGGAGCCTGAATTCCTCTTATAACTCTAACTCTTAAGAATTGTAGGGGTTCTCAGGTAATCAAGAATCTAGTTTGGAGGTATGAAGTTAGTACTTCGCAGGGAAAAATGTAATTTATGTACTGTTTAGAATTTGAATTGGTTATACTGTTATCTCTGCTTACACACACACAATAAAACTAATTTTATGAAGCATTTATCCAGGGTTAACAATTGCTACTGTTATTTCACATAGTTCTATGAAATGCAATTCTCCCCAGTATTTATGAAATCATGACAATATTACTAATGATGTAACTTGGGGAAGAACTTGGCCCCATAGGTGGACAGTAGAACCAGGGCTGGTCCAACTCCCAAGCCCTTGCTTTGTTCAGTGTGCCATCCTGTTTTTGTTACCATGACAACTAAAGTTTGGTATAACATCCACCCAAGAATCAAGGAAGCCAATTATTCCTAGTGCAGCCAGCATGAAAAGTATAATGGCATAGTAAAGTTCACATCTTTCACTTTCATTTTCTTTCACATCCAAGTAGTTATTAGCAACAAGTTGTTGTGCTGTAAAATAAATGAAATGGAACAAATCCCCAACAACGCCCCCCTCCCTTCTCTGCTCCTTCAATAATAGGCTAATTCTGGACACCTGAAGTGAGTTCTTTGAATTTGATGATGGTACTTGGTAATTGCCCTTTGACCTCCATCATGTATTTCCAAGGAATCTTGTGATCATTTAGCTCACATTTGCAAATGCAATCTTTCTTTGCCGAAAGAAAATTCACATTAGTCCTTTTTTGGATTATAGGTTCAGGAGTGTTGAAACCATGTTACCAGGCAAGCAACAAATATTAAAGCACAATGTGCTCCAACACTCATGGCTTCACTGAGCCAGTGTACAATCTTCTGAAGGACTTTTGGGGGGAAAAATGGATATTCAGGATGTTATTATGGCAGGTGGTAGTGTGGGGTTTTCTTCAGCTCCCAGGCCAGAGACTATCCACAGAAAATCAGCCATGGCACAGGAATACACTGTTCAATACTTGTTCAAGCCTAAAATTTGAGAACAGCTGCAGGTGGGTTGGACAGAGAAATGAGGCAATCCTCTTTGCAGCAGCTAAGTAACCAGGCAACTTTATGTATTTAATTTGCAGAGTCCCTGCTGTTGCTTGCTTGAGGACTGATGTTCAGCCAGCTGCCACCCCCTACCACCACCACCAACTGCCTGGCTTGCCAGCTGGAGCAATTTGCTTCCACCTGACCCCTTCAGCCAGGTTGATGTCCGGTAGGCTTAACTTCAATGGCAACAGACATTTTGTCTTAAGGAATCAATCGGGATTGTTAACCTGTGTTGATGCATTTGCTTGAGCTGCACCAGCCCATTCAGCTGGAGACAAAGGAATCCCTTTACAAGAGTATTCAGATGTTACCCAAACTCGACATTATAGGAAAGTTATAGTCAGGAGTTAGAGAACCCCGTGAATGCCTCTGAAAAGCATATGAGGTGTTTTTACAGTTTAAATACCCCCAGACAATCAAATTATCCTTCAAATAGCCAAAGTCAAGTTTATGTCAGAGAAAGGGTGAGTAGGGTAAGGTATGAGTTAGAGGTACACTTACAACAGTTAAAATAATATACTTAATTTAAACAGCAAATTTTTAAGTCATTTTCAATTTGGGAACTGAGCTAACTAAGTCATAAGCATTTTCTCAAATTGCATGTATGTTAAAAAGTGCAACTTCTGTATTTTTATTTTTAGGACTATGTCTGTCAAGATTGTGTGTGTGTGTGTGTGTGTGTGTGTGTGTGTGTGTGTGTGTGTGTGTGTGTTTTGTAGGTTTTCTTTATCATAGAAAACATCTAGCTGTTTCTCTCTATACTTAACCTTGTTCCTGACAGCACCCTGAGACTGGATGCCTTAGTACCCTAAGGGCTTTTAATAAGTAGTGAATGAATGAAGGAATGACAAAATGATGGAGCTTCTGAGCCATGTTTAAATTTAAAGCAAGGAAATTTTATTCCAGACACCAATCTATCTCCTTTATTCACACAATTAGATAGTCTTTCTCTTATAAAATACTGAGCATCTTGTTCATTTTGCTTTTTTCATGAAATTCTATTTTGAATGATACCTACTTGTCAAAACAATATGTGAATCAATAAAAATTCCACAAATCTTTAAGGAAAGCTCTGAAAGATGTCTGTTACAGTCACTAATATTCTAGGGCAGCATGAAAATAAAATCTTCAGTTTCTAATTAATTCATATTTAAGTCAACATATGTTAAAGCCGACCCTGGCAGGATAATGCTCAATTTAATCATACATGGGAGATGTGATCCCAGGTCTCATTCCTGAATGAGAAGCTATTGTCAGATGATAGTTGCTTGGTGAGGAGTAAGAGGGGCATTCTTTTTTTGAATGTGTGACCACTGGTAGATTTCCCATGCTATAGTGTTGCCATACACCCATATGCATATGGACAGTATTAGTTGGAATTAGTGAGTAAAGCAAAACAAATGAAGGAAGAAACAAAGGACATGAGTTGGAAGAGGCTAGGTTGGTGGATTTTAGGGAATAAGTGGATAGGAAAATAGGAGTGAACATTATTATATTTTTGTATACACATATAAAATTAAGAATAAGTAAAAATTACTTTTAAAAAGACATCTAAAAGTGACTGGAGAGATGGCTTAGAGGTTAAGAGCACTGGCTGCTCTTCCAGAGGTCCTGAATTCAGTTCCCAGACACCATGCGGTGACTCAAAATCATCTATAATTCAATCTGAAGCCTTCTTCTGGTATGTAGGCAGAACACTATATACATAACAAATAAATCTTTTTTTAAAAAAGACATCCAAAAGAGGTAGATTGTTGGAATCTTGGTATTAGTGGAGAAAGTGAGAGGGAGAATTGTTGAAATCGGAGCTTGGAGAGGCAACGAGAAATCACCTCTCAGGTCTCTAAATACAGAGTTTAATTGTATCACCTTGTGTCCTTCCCTTTCTCCTTCACAGAGCATATGCTGAACTCAGAAATTGTTTTCAGTGTCTTTCATCTTCCTTTGAAATTCTCTTCATTGTCAACAAATTTCAGGCACTTCGCAGAAGACCAGATCTAATTCGGGGAGCTAGAGCAAGTAAATTAGAGGGAAAAGGGTAAGTAGAAATCATAGAGGAAGGAATTACAATGTCCAGAATTTGTTCATGGCAAGGAAGAGGTTGAAGGACAGGATCACTGGGGTAAAAGAATCTAAGAAGCGAAGGGTAAAAGTGTTAGAATTGTTTTATGTGTTCTGAAATTGCACATAATCAATACAATGATGCAGGAGCTGAAACAATTTTTAAAATGAAAGAAGAATGACATAAAATCAGTAAATTAAGCCACAAAGAAGAGTGGAGGGTGATGTAATCTGGTGACATACTTCAAGCCACAATATTTGGAAGGTTGCAAGGTGAGAGGAAACAAAATTATCTGGTGTGGCAATACATTGCAGAGTAGCATTTCTGTACCACCTCTATCTCAGTCAAGTTGCAGAAGGTCTAAGGACAGTGGGGAAGAAATAATACTAACCACACTTGGAGGAGTTTCAGTGGAGCTGTGTCACTAAGCGTGGATCAGTTTCATTAGCAGAGAAGTATTGAATGAGTAAGCATTTTACATCACTGAACATATCTTTCCCCTGAGATATCTGGTCAAATCTGGAAACAGGATAAGCTACTGACATTTCATCAACAAAGGCCAAGGATACTATGAAATATCCCAAGGATGCAGTATCCCACCACAAATAATTACTTGACCCAAATGTCAATGGTCTTGAAGTTAAGACACATTTCACTAGAAAGATTCGAGAAGAGGTTGAGGAGGCAGGGAAGTTTTACAAGTCATGACTGTGAGTTCCAGAAGTTATTGTGAAGATTCTCATGAGTAGACAAGGCATAGAATAAGAAGACAGAACATGCCATGTACAGAGTGTTGTGATAATCTGAATTTCATATTGTGTTATAACAAGGAAGTCTGTTTCAGGGGTAAATGATTCACCAGACAGCATGTGTGTGATGGAAAGTGTTGCAGAAATCCTCAGCAGCAGCAGTAAAAGGTTAGGATAGGTGGTCACTACTCCAGTGAGCCTGAAGAACCTATAAAGCTTGAACATCCACCCGATGAATATGCTTTGCTCTTGTTGACCCATTATCTTTTTCTTTTCATAGTTTTTCTTCATTGTTATCCCCAGCTCCTTACTTGTCACCCATAGATCATTAGATTGCTTAGAAGCACTATCAGAAGTTAGTAGTGACTATCTTTTCTATATGTTCTCTTTCCATCTTTATCCATTCTGTCATTCAAATCTTTACTGGAATATGTCTGCTAGCCACTTATTTTCCCCATGGATCATAAATTAGTGATTGAGATAAATGTTACTTTCAAATTAATATGTTAAATCTACTCAATAATAATGAAGCTGAACAAAGAATTTTGAGGTTTTAAGGAATCATTACCACTGGGACTTCAGATATATTGGCAGAGTTACATTTCATTATTATTATTGTTGTTGTTGTTGTTGTTATTGGCAGAGACATTTACTTCATTTAATTCAAATGGACAATTTTGTTTCACAAGGAGGGTAAAACTAATTATTAATATTCCTCCTCAGACCTGTAATCCTCCACAAAGACAAATCCTAGAAAAAATTATTCAGATACACAGAATAGTTCTTCCTACACCACTCCTATCTTTTTGAAAAACATAGTTCTTCAAAAGTGTTAAGTTTTATACAATGTATTTTGATCTTGTTCACTACCCCCAGCTCTATTCACCCCACTTTTCTATCCACCAAACTTTGTATACTTAAAAAGAAAAACAAAACTCCAGACCAATTTGTGCTGCCTGTACTCAGATCTTTTCTGCCCAGCCAGTCAGCATCCAAATAATGACACAGAGACTTCTTATTAATTGTGAAAGCTTGGTTGATAATTTAGGCTTGTTTCTAACTAGTTCTTATAACTTAAATTAACCCATTTCTATTCATTTACTATCTGCTTTGTGGCTATATAACATTTACTCCCTACTGCACATGCTACTTCCTCTGAGTACTGGTATCTCCTTGCTACTGCACCTTTCTTCCCAGCATTCTCTCTGCCCCAAAAGTCCTGCCTAGCTATTGGCCATTAAGCTTTTTATTAAGTCAATCACAATGACACATATTCACAGTGTACAAAAATATTATTCCACAACATTTCCCCCTTTTGCCTAAATAAAAGGGAAAGTTTTAAATTGTAAAACTATAAACAATAAGAAAATTGTTAGGTAAAAATTACATTTACAATGTCCAGTCCATTTGTATTCAGTATATTTGGAAAAAAATACTTCATTAACTATCCTCTCTTGATGATTCCAGAGTTTTGTACCTAATTTACTTTCTATCATGACTAAGGAAAACTATAGCTGTAACTATCTAGCCTTCAATTCCATCAAAGACACCAGGATATAATATTACCTGAATGAACAAGAAAGGCAATGCAAGCAACTTCTAAAACTAAGAAACGACATAGATATCTGGCTGTCTGGACAGTTACCACAAGGTTACTCTGCAATGCTGGAGAATCCATTTCCCATTCCTAGAATATCTGACAGACTTTTCTGTGAAGCACAAATTTTAATGGACTATCTTGCCTTGTTTTGGCGAAGTTCAACAGTCTTTTTTCTTTGTGTCCGGCTTGTCCAGTTTGGACAGCATACTGTCAGCAGTTGAGGCAAGGGCAATTTCTTGCCCCAAAAGCTAACTTTTGCCACAAAGAAAGCAAACTCCATATGGAAACTCTTTGAAGCCCATCATCCTTTTATGAAGTTGATTGGTACTACCAGGAACAGATATATTTCATGCTAGTGAAAAGTCCTATGTTATTAAAACACTAAAATGTCATATTCTGTAGGTCTTTGAAGTGTTTGAAGACCATATATGTGCATATATCTGTTTCATAGTTGTATGAAAACATAACTAACATGACTACACATTTGATTGTTATATGTGACTAACTTCTAACCTGCATTTCTTTATTATCCTAAACAATTTATAATAATAACTTTCAAAGACTAGAAATTTACATTACCTTGTTCAATGAGCTGCATAGGTACAATACCTTAAATAGAAGTAGAAATGTATATACACTGTGTTCTAACAAGAAAAAATACCTAAAATATGTATCAACATACAGAAATTCATACCAATGTAAAATATTTGAGACTAGTGGTTTTTCAAAAATAGACTAAAGAATACACCCTTTTATCTCATCATTTTTTATACTATATCCCCCCTTTTTCTCTTCAGAAAGAGATCCCTGAAGCTAATCTTCTTTGTTCAGTTTTTTTCTTATCATGACCAACAACAATTTCTAACCAACCCCCCTAAACAATGACAAACACCCATAGCCCACTGAATAACCAAAAACCACCCACCTGATCTCTTAGGAATGTGGGCATTGTGTTCTATAGACTTCTTCCTGTTGTCTTGGGTTGCTGGAATCTTTTGGAGTCCCTGAGAAAAATAGGATAATTATGAAGTCCTGGCTATAATGGTCTGTGAGGTTGGACAATCTCATCTAGCAGCCTTGGAGCTATTCTGGCTTCAGAACTCTGAGGAACCTGAAACAGAGGTATTCTGAGAGGCTGGATCACCTGGGCCACCCATTTTCATTGGTGTCTTGTCCCCTTGCTCTGAAAACACATAAATTTTCAAAGGTAACATACATATCTGTATTAACCCATGTATGAACTGTGCATTGTAATAAGCTAGTCAAAGATGATTTTTTTTTTGTTTTATGTTTGAGCAGGCAAAACACACATCACCTGTCTTGTAGTTATTTTAGGTTTATTTTTTTATGTCTGTATCCAGGCTTTTCAGCACCACCACCCCAATCAAATATGATTCTCTTTAACCTTGAATGACTCCACAGCCTTTTGTTTTCTGTGGAAACAAAAGCATAACCTCTTCTCCAACACAATATATTTTTGAACTCCAATTTGAAGTTAAGACACTTTAAAAATATGCAGATTGGTTTAATTAGCAGTTTCTATAATCCAATATCTCTCAATAGCCATTGTTTGTTCATCAGCAATCAAAAAATTCAAAGACAACACAGAAACATAGAGGATCCAGACTCCCTGGGTATTTCTCATCTCTATGTAACTTATTCTTTTTTTATTACTTTACTCTTTCTTTAAAGATAATGCTCTATTATTTTAAACTATTTTTTTATTTAGTTCTATAACTGTCTAACTTTTTTTTCTTTAAGCCTATGCACATTGTTAAACACACTGTGGCCTGTTTAGAGATTTTTTTTTCTGTCTGAATCTGCTTTACTGCATGTTTGTAACCCTTTCTGTCTGCATGACAGAAAACTTTAAACCCACCATGCAGCTTAGCTCATGACACAGTGGCAGGTCAAGCATGCAGGTAGCTGCTGGGAGACATGTCTCTCTACCATGACCCACATGAGAGACACGAGACTAAGAAGCTGCATTTGGCTCTGTTTTTGTGTGCTTAGAACCTTTTTTTTAAAGCTTTCTTATGTCTTATGTGAATATACATGATTACACATTTGGTATCATTTGTAGTCAGACTTTTTCAGGCCTACCAGCCAGCTCCCAAATAGTAACATGGAGACTTCTTATTAATTATAAAAGCTTGGCCAATAACTGAGGCTTGTTTCTAACTAGCTCTTATAACTTAAGTTAACTCTTTTCTATTAATCTATGTACTGCCACATGGCTCATGGCTATTACCTCTCCTCCTGCAAATCCTGCTTTCTCTACATCTTAGCATTTCCTTGCAACTCCACCCTTCTTCTTCCCAGCATTCTCTCTGACCCCCAAATCCTGCCTAGCTATTAGCCTTTCAGCTTTTTATCAAACCAATCAGAATGACACATATTCACAGTGTACTAAAAGATTATTGCATAGTAGCTATCCAAAATATTCTTGGATGTGTGGTCTTCTTCTGGAGTATGATTCATTTACCAGGGACTTCACTCTTAGAAAAGACTGACCTTTCCTTTCCTAGCAGCTAACAAATGCCAATTGTTCCACAGCTAGGGGTATGATTGTGTGCCCAGCTCTGCTCTCCAAGCTAGGATTAGGTCTGGTGTGGGCTTACACAGGTTCTATTCATGCTGTCATAAATTTATATGTGCATTTCTCTGCTGCATTAGAAGATGTTTCCTTGTAATCATCAATCACCTCTGGCTCTTACAGTTTCTGCAATAATTCTTAGGGGGAGAGTGTTGTATATATGTTCCCTTTATGGGTGAGCATTCTATACTCTTATTCTCTGTACTTTGGCCAGTTATGGATGTCTATGTTAATCATCATTTACTGCAAACAGAAGCTGCCTAGCTACATATACAGATTAGACTCTCTCACCACAATGTCTTCCTTTGAGTCCCCTTAGCCATTTTAGTTTGTATATAATGAATGGTTACTTTTATGATTCTTTTTTTTAGTTAAAAATCCACACTGTCACCAACTTTCCTACCCCTTTTCCTCCCCCTTGTCCACCAGCCAGTTTCCATGTTGCTTTTCCTTGTTTCCAAGATACCCAGTATATTCATCACACAACATCTATTATTGTTTGTTTGTTTAATGTGTCATTTTCCCTACCTTTTGCAATTTCTGCTTTACAAACATCCTGCCTCCTAACAAACTCTCAGTGTCATAGAATCAGGAACTGTGGGTTTGCCACCTGCATTATATAAACCTACAGCAGTCCCCAGTGCTGAAATTCTCCCTGAGCAGATTTATGGGTAGATTAGGACATAGCTAGCCATGTAGAAAGTTATAGAGATCTGAAAATGATATCTTCTGAATATCATTAGACTATTATGGGATTTTTATACACATATTTGTAAATATTTAGGGGTTACAATACAATTTGATTCATGTATACAGTATATAATAATCAAATAGGAAAATTAGTTCTTCCATATTCTAAAACATTTGTCATTTATATATTATAGGAAACTTTGAACTCTCTGCTTTATTTTATAATGTATAATATATATACAATATGTAATTTAAAATGCAATATAAATAAATTACGAAAGGCTATAGCTGTCCTACTGTGCTATTAGACCCATCTTCCAGCCTCTTTCTTTCCCCTCCCTCTCCCTAGTGTATACTGAAAAGTTTCTATGAGTGATTTCCATTGGTAAGCTGCTTTAGTTTCTATAAATGAGTGGAACACATGGATTTGCCTTTCTGTGCCTGGCTTACTCACTTCATCTGGTATCTTCCAGTACTATACATATTTTCATAAATTACATTCTTTTTATGCCTGAATAGCATCCATTGTGTGTGTGAGTGTGTGTGTGTATGTGTGTGTGTATGTATGTGTGTGTGTGTGTGTGTGTGTGTGTGTATGTGTGTGTGTATGTGTGTATCACATTGTTTTCATGTACTCAACTGTTGATGGTCACCCTGGTTGATCCCATATCATGCCTCTGATAAATTGTGCTGAAATAAACATAAGCATGTACTCACCTCTGAGATATAATAGCTTTATTTCTATAGAACATATACTGAGTGGTGGGAATCACATGGAATTTTGAAGTCTCTTTGTATTACTTCTCTCTTGTATCTTTTACTGTCATGTAATCAATTCTTGACCCTGATCATAATGGCTGTTTCTACCAGTGTTCCCAACAGAGTCACCATTCCAACTTTATTCTATTCTGCTGTGAGATTGGAAACTCCAGAAAATAAAGGGTTTGTCAAAGATAGGCACTGATTTAGTACTTGAAAAACACTTTGGGGGAAAAGGCTATGATCTTCAAGGCATGCAATTTTTGTTTGTTGTGCTGGTCTCTAAGGAACCCTTTCCTTTCTCACACAGTGTTCAGTTACTCTCTAGACAGTTGCAATCTGAAAAGAAAGGTTATCACATTCATGTCTTTGCTGGTTAGAACACTAATGATTTTACATCATCAGTGGGAGTGCTATCTAACTTCCATGACAAACTCATAAGTACTCCATATATATTGTTTTTCTGTTCTTCAAGTACCCAGCACTTATCTGTAATTACTTCACACCACCATTTCTTCTTGTTTACAGTTGGATAGTCATATAGCAACCAATGTAAAATATGCAAATGCCATATCCATTCCATGGAAATAGTAGCTCAGATTTTGAATTGTGATCTTTTCCTAAGCTGGTGACATTTGGTATCATACTCTCTCAAGAATCAGGACAATGACAGTCAATCAATTAGCTAATAGTCACAAGGTTAAAGGTCTGAGACTCTACAGTACATTGTGTCACTATACATCAATGGGTTAGAAATATTAAATGCATCTTTGATAGGGTACGTTAACTTGAAATATGTTTATCGGGATGAAATGGCACCATAATCAAGGGGCATTTGCATAATGAAAATGTACTGATGTCCCATGTCTTACTTCTCTTGCTTTGTCTACCTTTATTTTCTTTTATCTTAAGGTAAAACAAACGCCTAAAACACAAGTTTTTTTAAGCGAATCCACCTCTACTTTAGCTACAGTTTTGCATTTAACTTGATGCGTAGGCAATGGCTGGGGAGAAAGAATCTCTTTTTTTTAATTGTGCAACTCTTATTTTTTTAATACTTTTTATTCATTTTACATACCAACCACAGATCCCCCTCTCATTCCTCCTCCTACTCCCCACTAACCTTCTTCCCCCAACCCTGATCCCCTCCTCCAACAGGGTAAGTTCTCCCATGTGGGGGACAGTAAGCCTGGTACATTCAGCTGAGGCAGGACCAAGCCCCTCCCCGATTTATCAGGGATAAGCAAGGTGGAGATCCCGATGAGTAAACAGGGCATGAAGGGAGGCAGCAGAGGGTACGGGATTGGGGATGAAAAGATGAGGGAACAGGATGGTCAAGCTGGGAGAGAGATGGAGTGGGAGAGCAATGAACAAGATAGAGAGAGACATTATGGGGTGAGGGAGAAACCTAGTGCAAGGGAAATTCCCAGGAATCCACAAGGACGACTCCAGATTAGACTACTAGCAACAGTGGTGAAGGTACCTTCCTGGTAATCAAATTGGTGACTACCCTAACTGTCATCATAGAGCCTTTATCCAGTAACTGATGGAAGCAGATGCAGAGATCCACAACCAAGCACCAGGCTGAGCTTCCGGGAGTCCAGTCGAAGAGAGGAAAGAGAAAGAATCTCTTAAT
The DNA here is from genome assembly GCA_902168405.1 of Peromyscus aztecus. Classification (NCBI taxonomy): domain Eukaryota; kingdom Metazoa; phylum Chordata; class Mammalia; order Rodentia; family Cricetidae; genus Peromyscus; species Peromyscus aztecus. Next base: position 21,564 of record CABHPQ010159323.1, read on the forward strand.
GTTTTTGAGTTCCAACCTCCTCAACTACAGAAATAGATATTTTAATACTGAAAATTTCAGGTTTTATGTGACAACCAAATGTTCATTAGAAAATATTTCACAAACTGTGAAGAACTCTCAACAGCTATGTTAGAACTGGAGGAGAGGATAGATGTGTGGGGAATATGAGGAAACAGAAAATTTGTAGCATAGACTCAAGGAAGATACAATCCATTTAAAGAAACAAGAAGATTTTTATGTGAGAAACAATTAGTGAACACTACCAAATATAAAACAGATAATCAATGAAGAACTCATGTGGTACAGAATATTAACTGCTTTAGGACTTAAGATAAGGCAGATATATGAAGCAAATAAATTAAAAAGTGTCTTAGAAACAAACTACTTGGTGATGTATTGTGTCCCCCAATATTGTGCACCCTAATAAAGTGTATCTGAGGATCAGAGGAAAAAGCCAACCATTATAGTAAACATAGAAGTCGGGCAATGGTGGCACACACCTTTAATCCTAGGACTTGAGATCTCATGTTTTTGCTTGGGAAGGACACACACCTTTAATCCCAGGAAGTGATGGCAGGAAGCAGAAAGGTGTATAAGGCATGAGGACCAGGAACTAGAGGCCTTTTAGCAGCAGTTCAGCTGAGACACTTTTGGGTGAGGACTCAAGAGGTTTTCAGTCTGAGTAAACAGGAACTCACTCTCTTTGGCAGAGGATTTCGTAAAGGTTAGAATGTGGTGCTTTAGGGGCAGGTGAAGCCAGAGAGAGCCCTTTGCCCGCCAGCCACCCTCGAGGCACTCCGATCCCTGTTCCAGCCTCATAACCGCCAGCCTCGCAGCCCCAGGGACCATGGCGAAGAAGAGCTCCGAGAACGGTATCTATCACATGTCTGACGACCAAAAGAAGGGTCCTCTCAACGTACCTGGGCCGGATAGTGCCCTAGCCAAATGCGATGGCCCCGCGAGCCTTGGGGCGCCTCAAAAGACAGGGACACTCCAGATGGACTTCGCTGTGGATCTGGGTAACATGTGGTGCTTCCCCTTCCTGTGCTACAAGAACGGCGGAGGTGTGTTCCTTGTTCCCTGTGTCCTGATCGCCCTGGTTGGAGGAATCCCCATTTTCTTCCTGGAAATCTCACTGGGCCAATTCATGAAGGCCGGCAGCATCAATGTCTGGAATATCTGTCCCCCTATTCAAAGGCCTGGTCTATGCCTCCATGGTGATTTTCTTCTACTGCAACACCTACCTCATCCTGGTGCTGGCCTGGGGCTTCTATTACCTGGTCAAGTCATTCACCACCACTTTGCAGTGGGCCACGTGTGGCCACACCTGGAACACTCCTGACTGTGGAGATCTTTTGCTGTGAAGACTGTTCCAACACCAGCCTGGCCAACCTCACATGTGACCAGCTTGCTGATGTCAGTCCCCTGTCATAGAGTTCTGGGAGAACAAAGTCTTGAGGCTCTCTGCAGGACTGGATGTGCCAGGGGCCCTCAATTGGAAGGTGACCCTATGCCTGCTGGCCTGCTGGGTGCTGGTCTACTTCTGTGTGTGGGAGGGGGTCAAGTCAACAGGAAAGATCATGTACTTTACTGCTACATTCCCCTATGTGGTCCTCATTGTCTTGCTATCCCGAGGAGTGCTTCTGCCTAGAGCCCCGGATGGTATAATCTACTATCCCAAGCCTGACTGGTCAAAGCTGGAGTCCCCTCAGGTATGGATAGATGCCAGGACCGAGGTTTTCTTCTCTTACGCCATCGACCTGGGGGCCCTCACAGCCCTAGGCAGCTACAGTCGCTTCAATCATAAGTGCTACAAGGACGCCATCATTCTGGCACTCATCAACCAGCAAAGAAGCTGGTTTTGTGGTCTTCTCCATCCTGGGCTTTATGGCCACAGAGCAGGGTGTGCACATCTCCAAGGTGGCAGAATCAGATAGCCTTCATTGCCTACTCAACGGGCTGTCACACTGATGCCTGTGGCCCCACTCTGGGCTGCCTTGTTCTTCTTCATGCTCCTGCTGCTCTGTCTGGACAGCCAGTTTGTAGGAGTGGAGGGCTTCATCACCAGGCCCCTGGATCTCCTACCCATCTCCTACTACTTCCGTTTCCAATGGGAGATCTCCTTGGCCCTTTGCTGTGTCCTCTACTTTGTCATCGATCTCTCTGTGGTGACTGATGGCGGGATGGTGGAGAGAAGCCATAGCCTGGGCCTTTGCACTCTCTTCCAGGCTGTGTGTTGCCCCTCCACCTCCTGGGTTGTCTCCTCAGGGTAAAAGGAACCATGGCAAAGTGCTGGCAGCACCTGACTCAGCCTATCTGGGGCCTTCATCACTTGGAATACAGAGCTCAGGATCCAGATGTCAGGGGTCTGACCGCCCTGGCTTCAGTATCCGAGAGCAGCAAGGTCGTCTGAAGAGTGTCATGTGACAGGCACCCCCAACTCATATCACCAGATCATCCTTTGGTAGCCACAACAACCCCTGCTTTAACCTCTACCCATCCCGACAGAGGGCTTGCCTTTTCTTGACAGTTTGGGAGTATGCCTGAAGGGGAGGGGAGGAAACACCATGAGTGCTAACAAAAATATTTTTTTTCCAATTTTAATAAAATGCCAAAAATATCCCAACCCCCCCCACACACAAAAAAAAAATCTTGGTGAAGGAGAATGGAACCTATTGTATTGCAAACTTGGGACTGGCTGTGAGACATAATTTTGCTCCAAATACAATTGGTATTGCTCCAAACCACAGAGTAGGCACACACAAAAAAAAAATTCTGCAGGGAACCATGACCACATCCAACAATGACTCTGAGATCTCCAAAAAGATGATGGGATCCCACAATGATGATTCCACATGGACTACGATAAAGCCATTAAGCTAATTAACACCGCCCAAAGATTGGCTTTAGAGTACAAACTGCTCAGGACAATTTCGAGATAGCTAGCTGGGATGATCCAGCCTCACAGACTACTCAAGCAAGGCCTTGAGACAAGCTCTGCACTTTCCCCATTATGCAGAGACTGGACAACAAATGGTACAGCTACTTCTCCTAGGACTTGACAATTAACCCAATTTTTTTTCTTTTCAGGATTCCTTAAAGATGCCTTTGCCCCCACAGACAGCAGGAAGTAATTTTAAGAACAAGACAACCACATTCCCAAGAGGTCAGGTCTGGTGGGTGGTTTTTGGTCTTTCTATAGGTTTTGGATAATTGTCATTGTTTAGGATGGTTGTTTACAAATTGTTATTGTTAATGGTTAGGAAAAAGGCTAAAGAAAGGAAATTAGATTTAGAATTCTTGTTTTTTAAAAAAAGAGGATATAGATAAGAGGTAGATTATTGAATCTACTCTGAAAAAATATATATAGAAATAATGGATAAAGGGTAGATTATTGAATCTACTCTGAAAAGAAAAAAGAGGAAATATAGATATGATATAGATAAAAAGGTAGATTATTGAATCTACTAAGGCAACTACTAGTTTTAAATGTTTTACATTGGATTGGATTTTTGTATATTGTATACAAATTATGTATATTGCTACAAACTTGGGATTGATTCATATAGATATGATAAGGTAAAAAAGATTATTAAATCTACTTTTAGAAGACAACTAATTTTAAATATTTTTACATTGGATTGGAATTCTGTATATTGTATACAAATTTTGTATATTACTACAAATTTGAGATGATTTTGTTAGAATATATTGTACATATATTTCTAACCTTGTTCAAGATATTGTACCTATACAGTTCATTTAACAATGTAATCCAATTTGCTAATCCTTGAAGGTTATTACCAATTATTTAGGATATAAGGAAATGAAAGTTAGTAGTTATTCATTACAATCAAATTTGTAGTCATATTAGATATGTTTTCAAGGTCAAGCAGAAATATATTTTAGATAGACAGGTCATCTTCAAACACCAGAGATCTACAGAATATGGCATTTAAGATGTTTTAATAATACAGATTTTTTTTCTTTTTGTATGACTATGAGACATGTCTGCTCCTGGCAACACCAATCTCCCTCAGAGAAAATGATGGACCTTGAAGAAACTCCACATGGAGTTTACTTTCACTGTGGCAAAAGTTAGCCACTGGGCATGAAAGTGCCCTCACATCAACTGCTGACAGTATGCTGTCCAAAATGGACAAGCAAGATACAAAACAAAGGACTGACGATCCTTGCCAAGACAAGGTAGGAAGGCTCTTTAAAAAATCCTACTTCACAAATGAGTCTGTCAGATATGCTAAGCCTGTAGGCCAAAGATGGGTGCCCCAATGTTTCAGAGAAATCTCGGGTGACTGTCCAGGCAGCTGGCTGTTTCTGTCATAACTCACATTTTTTGGAAGTTGCTTGTTTGCACTTCCTGTTTTCCTAGGTAATATTATTTCCCTCTTGGGTCTATGAGGGAGTTGAAGATTAGGTAGTTATAGTTTTCCTTGTTAAGAAATTTAGAAAAGAAACTTACTGAAGAAGTATAAAGTGTATAAGTTTGAAAGACATCAAAAGATAGTTTTGGTATTGCAAATTAGGATAGAAGGTGAATCAGATACAATCCTCTGTATTCACAAAGTGGGATAGATAATGAAATATTTTCTCAAAATTTGTCAAATGCAATAGACAGTGTTGATATACTTATTGCTTGTAGATATTATATATAGTTATTGTACTTATTGTATATAGTTTTTCTTATATTAGTTATAACTTTTTTATTTTTTATTTTAGACAAAAAGTTGAAATGTGGTGATGTATTGTGTCCCCCAATATTGTGCACCCTAATAAAGTGTATGTGAAAATCAGAAGAAAAAGCCAGTCACTATAGTAAACATAGAGGTCAGACAATTGTAGCACACACCTTTATTTCTACCACTCAGCAGGCAGGGAACCATTTGGATCTCTATGAGTTCAAGACCACACTGTGAACAGAGCCAGGCATGATGGCACATGCTTTAAATTCTAACACTAGTTAACCATAAAGGTCTGGAGGTCTGTATAGACAGACAGGAAGTGACAGAGCTGGGCAGGAAGAAGTGTTGTAGCTGTATAGATGAAATTCTAAACAGTCATATTAAATAAGAAACACAGAGCCAAATACAGAGTTAAAAGCCCAAGAGATCAAAGTACTAGTGAAGAGCCAAGACCACCTTATCTTACCACCTAGCCGCTGGGGGGGGGGAGAGAGAGAGAGAGAGAGAGAGAGAACCTGCTGGGGCTGGAGAGATGGCTCAGCGGTTAAGAGCACTGACTGCTATTCCAGATGGACCCAGGTTCAATTCCCAGCACCCACATGGCAGCTCACAACTGTCTGTAACTCCAGTTCCAGGGGACGCTCAGACAGACAGACAGACATGCAGGCAAAACACCAATGCACATAATAAAAATAAATTATTTTTTTTAAAAAAAGAAAGCACCTGCTATCTACCAAGAGAAGAGAAAAAAGCTACATGCCACGTGCTCCAACTTGAGCCGATTCGGGCCTGAACTCGGGCTTCCTTAAGCTCCCACCACGTGAGTGAGTTGGTGATCTGGCCACAAGCAGCTCCAGCTGCATGTACCCACCAGCAGCTATGGTCAAGTGCAGCTCTGGCCGCAGCAGCCGGACCAGTAGCTCCAGCAGGGCCTGGGGCCTGTAAACTCTGACTGAACTGGGGCCTGTAACCCCCGGCCTGTAAGGCCACCAACGTTTTTTTTTTTTTTTTTTTTTTTTTTTTTTTATGAATTCTTGCCATGTGGGCACCAAGTGCTGTAGATATCGCTCTGTATAAATAAAATGCTGATTGACCAGTAGCCAGGCAGGAAGTATAGGCAGGACAAGCAGAGAAAAGAATTCTGGGAACAGGAAGTCTGAGTCAGGAGACACCAGCCTGCTGTCCAGGAAGCAACATGTAAAGGCAACAGGTAAAACCATGGAACATGTGGCAACATATAGATTAACAGAAATGTGCTGAGTTTAAGTGTAAGAGCTAGTCAGTGGTAGGCCTGAGCTAATGGCCAAGGAGTTTAATTAATATAAGCTTCTGAGTGGTTATTTTATAAGTGGATGCAGGGTCCGTGGTGCTGGGCAGGACTGGAGAAAACTTCAAACTACATAGCTGGGCAGAGAGAGAAAATGAGATAGCAGAACAGAAAGGCATATAGGCATGGGTATACAGGAAGTAGGTCTCTTTGGAGACTGAGATGTTGGTAAGGTAAAGTTGGCTGTGGCTTGTTCTGTCTCTCTGATCTTTCAGCCTTTCATCCCAATACCTGGCTCTGTTTTTTTTTTTTTGTTTGTTTGTTTGTTTGTTTTTTGGTTTTTCTAAGACAATTTAGCAAGTCACCTTACAAAACTATAATCTTATATCTTGAAAACTGAGTAACTCTCACTTCTATTTGCAGCCAGCACCTTATGTAGGAGGTCAGACTACAGGGATCAAAACGATAAATAGAGAAGCTGCAGGGGAATGCCAAGGATCATCATTTCTACTAGAAGTATTGTTACTTCCTGGTGAAGTTATGAATGATTCTAAAGAGGTTTCTGATGACAAGTGTGGCCTCAGCCTTCTCTTCCTTGAAAGAGTCATAGAAGAATCAGTTCTCTACAAAGTTTCCTGGTATGGTGAAGGTACGGCCATGTTTTATAGCTGTTCTTGGCGAGCAGCATACAATACCATACATAAAAATCTAGATGTAAGTTTAATAATATGGGCATTCAGATTTCAGAGAGATAAGTCCATAGGACAGTTCATTTAAATTCAGCAATCCTTACTCAAAGCAAAGTACTATATTAGCAGCTGAAAATACCAACATGGAAGCTTGTCTCTCTCCAAAAGAGATTTGTTAACTGTAAGAAGTGAAGAAGAAAATAAAAGGAAAATTGGAAAATAGTCAGGGGGTTCTAATACAATATATTTGGCCCTTCAATAGATGCAAATATCAGAAGCAAGGGGATATTAAGTCATCTACATTTTAAATCTTTATCCCAGTCTGATAAGGAGTGGAGTTGATGAAATGCTTCACAGAAACATAGTGCTTGAACTTTAAAATGAAAGGATGGTCTAGAAAACTAACTGTTAGATAAATGGTGACACATGGTAAGGAACTACACCACTGTGTTTTCTTTGCATTGGAAAATTAAGGTATTCTTTTCTTTCCCTCCTAAGTTTTAATCAATGGAGAATGAATCAATGAGAAATAAGACACAAGCAATAGAGAGATGAATTAAAATGATATCACTATAATCAGGCAGGCTTGTTAAACAATGTAACTTTGTACGGTGCCAAAGTTGGTTTTCTGTTGGAGTGATATCTTACATTCTATGAGAAAAATAAATTAAGTAGGTAACTGGAAGAGACCATTCCATCTATTTCCTCCTGAGTTATAGGGTGCAGTGCATGTGTCAGAATATGTGAATGTCAGCCATCATCTTGTACACGGAGCTTTCTGTAATGGAAAGATGGTCATGCACTCTCATGAGAAGCCACGAAGGTGACGTCCTAGTTTAAAGAAACAAATGCCAAGATGTGGTTCTACAGGAGCTGTCAGTCATCCAAGAAAAGCACTCAGTTTCTGCCTTAAGGTGGTCCTTTCAGAAATGACTCGAGTTTCTGTCTTTGGTCTTGTTTCTCTTTGGCAGTACCAGCACCCATTGACTCTGATCACACTCATAGTCCTCACTTCTCTTTAGTACTGTGACTTTGAAGAAAGTCTTCCTCATTCCATTTATGTTGCCCTTCTTCCTTTCATTCTGACATCCCCTCTGCTACCTTTTCTCTCTCCATTCCACTTTTTCTTCCTCTCTCTCCCTCTCTGCTTTTTTATCTTTTAGGCCATTGTTCATTTTGTATGTTCAGTGTACCAGAAAAAGGCCTGCTGTTCATATAAGTATCATTTTGACATGATCCTACCCATAGTCTCACATATCATGTAAGTTGAAAGGAAATGATAATACATTTTAATGTAAAACCAATGTCATTGTTTTATGCAATGACATGTTCCAGTTCACAAAATCCTACATGCCTTGGGAAAAGATGATCTTTCTTCATCTCCCTTTGCCTAAATATTCAAATGTATAATGTTCTACATTGGGGCAAGACATTTACCCCTGACTTCCTCACAGCAATCACTTTGTGCTTTGAAGCATGAGATTCAATTACCCATATCATTGTCTTGGCTTGCATAGCTACAACCATTATTAATGATTATAAAATTACCTGCTTATTTGATATAAATTCAGCCACAGTATGCAGTTCCAACCATGCATCAACAATATATATGTATATTTTAAAAAGTATATTTATTCTAAGGAACAAAATCCCCTATCAAAATTTGCATTCTGTTTAAGATAAAGTTAAAAAAATAAAAGTGCAAAAAATGTGACTCTAAATAGCTAAGCCACTATCCAAATTAGAGCAATGGTTCAGAGACAAAATTAAATGATATTAAATAAGTCATAAGCTTATTTTCTCTAATATGTACTTATCTCTATCTTTATTTCAAAGACTAATGTCTTTGTTATTTTTATATTGCCTTCCCTAGAATATTTCTTGTGTTTTCCCTTCCACAGTAGAATATATTAAGCATTATTTTTAAAATTATGCTCAGAATTCTTTCATTGTATTTTGTAAATTCATTAATTCAATACAAATTTTTTCATATTTTTGATCTGAGAGGATGAATCACCCTGAGTGATAAAAAAATTAAGGTACTTAAAATATACTTTTGCTTGACCGAAAATTCTATGCAACATTTCTTCTCTGAGACTACTTTTTTGCTCTTAGTGATTCCTATGACCACAAGACTGGCAGAATCCAATGCATTGGGGAAAAATTCTATTCTGAGGATTCAAAGGTCTAATTGTAAGACTCACTTCCACATAATTCTCAGACTTGTAAATTTTGGTTATGGGAGAAAAAGTATCATATATGTGATGCTGACTTATGACAAAATCATGTATGTAAGGTTAAGTGCCACACTTAGATGGCACATCCTTGAGTTGCCAGAAAATCATTTTTCTGGGTCATCTGCTTCAGGATGATGTTGAACTTGGTGTGAATAGTGAACTATTCCCTAAAAATGGACTCAATGCTGCACTTTCTACAGCATAAAATTAGGTCCCTTCATTAAAACAATAGAATTTCATAAGAGGAATTGGTCTCCTGTAAATCTGTGGATGGTGGTTTCAAGAGAAGCTCTGAGAACAGAAACAGAGAAATCCACACCCCAAAGTAAGTAACTTTTATGATAGTAATAAATGGTCTCCCCTGGTTATGTAAATTACATAATGTAGTCAGTCTGTCATCAGGGGGCTGACTGACCCACTTGAAGAATAGAATCTGTCATGAGTGTTGTGTTGACCTCTGCTTCTGGCAAAGCAATGTAAAATAAAGATCAGTTTAGATGCAGTATGAAAGTTTGTGTTGCTCAGAACTCATTTCAGTACTGAGTGTTCCCCTTTCATTTTATGATAAAGAACTGCTGTCTTCATAAATTTATATGGGATGATATAGATGGTACCCATTTAATAACTGGCATGCTAACTCACATAAAAATTTGGTGTTCCACAGCCAACACTTCTGTCTCTTTTAGTTCACAGTAACAAGCCAGCAGCAATTTCTCAAAATTATAACAATTACCTTACCTGCAGAGATTATTAGCAAATTTGAATTCAACACACTGCTAGTATGCAATGTAATTTGCCTATGGGAGCCATCTGAAAGTGTCTCCCTCTGTCTCCTCAGTCATCACTGGATATGCTGATCATAGCCACTTACATGACAGGATAGATGTATTATAGAGTAGTGTTTCTATTTTAGTTCTGTGTTCAATCCAAACCTTATACCATCCCAAATTTCTCGACAAATGGTTCCAGTAATGTGACTAAATAAGATGTACATGCCTCAGATGCAAAGAGTCCTATCAAATATTATCAGTATTTCTTTGTAGTAGAAAAATCTAGATGCATCAAACTTCCTCTTTACTGTGAAGAGGCTCATGTATGCCTATAATGAAAGAATCCTGATAAATCCTATTAAGAAATGTATTAATAAAACACACCTCAGTTTCCACAAACATATGCTCATTCTAATTTGCAGCATCACTCAACGTATTACCTTACTTGTCAAAAATAAAAATAACTTTGCCAATGAGACTAAATATCTTTTGTTTTTTTTTTCTTTTTGGTTTTTTGAGACAGGGTTTCTCTGTGTAGCTTTGGAGCCTGTCATGGAACATGCTCTGTAGACCAGGCTGGCCTCGAACTCACAGAGATCCGCCTGCCTTGCCTCCCAAGTGCTGAGATCATAATATAAATATAGCATATATATTTATATTTATACTATTTTATATTATAATATAAATATATTATATAATCTTAAAGATACATAATATAAAGATTATATGGTATTACTGAAGTATGCTGAACAGCATCATAAGGATTCATAAAAATAGGAGCCAGAAAGACCCAAGATACAGGAGATAGGATTAATCAGGGAGAAATCTGGAAATAACTTATGGTACTATGCTCTGGGTTATGCTCATGGTTATGTACTGTGTGGCAGTAAATATAAGCAATCTTTTTGAGTTAGGCAAAAAAAACCCCAGAATTTCCATAAAAAATTCAATCTGAATACATAATAACTGTAGGACTTATGATTTTCTAAACACAGACATATTTTTGAGACTCTTTAGTTTGTGGAAATTTTCTTTAACCATACTAAGAAATGAATTATCAAGATGCAGTGACTATTTGTGGAAGTTCTTATCCTCTCAATATTTAAAAGAAGTAACTGGAGATATTGTTACATCTAACTCCAAAGATCCACTTATCATAACATAATTGTTACAACTTGGATCTAGAAAGTCTGTCAAAGGCCTAGGTTTTCAAGGATTGGTTACTGGCACATTATACTACACTGCATATAAAGCCTTTAGGAGATATGACCTAATATAGATCTTCCTAGAATTGGAAGACATAGACTTGAAGGAGATAGCAGGGCTCCAGACCCTCCTTTCTCTCTTTTACATTCCAGTTATGAGGTGAATGCTTTTGCTCTCCCATGGGCTCCCCACCATGACATAAAGCCCCTAAAGACACCCCAAAGCAATGTAGCCAAGCAACCATGAACTGAAGTCTCATAACTTGTAAGCCACAAGTAATCTTTTCTTGTTAGAAATGGATCTTCTATTATTTGTTATCATGACCCAAAGCTGATTAACTCAGTGACTGGCATTCAGGAAGAACGTCGCATCTCACAGAAAGAAGTAGTGATAGACCATGTGGATCAAACAGTGACACAGAATTAGATGATTGATGAGTCATGAAAAAATAGCAAATAGGCATTGCTGGCTCTACCTGTCAGATAAAATTACTCCTGTTTATCTTTACCAATAGGAACAGGAAAAAAAGCATTGGCTTAAGAAGTAGATGCCCAGCAGAGTGATAGAGTAACATATCATGGCCATGAAGCCACATCTGGACCAAATGGCAAAATGAGCATTATCAAATGATTAGATGTACAAAAATCTATTCTCATTCTTAGAGATTCAGACATTCACATCGTAGTCCTGTAAGTCTGACCAAAGGAGGTTGTGTTAAAGATCACCACTCTTGTAAAATTCAAAACCTTGGTTAAGGCCAACAGTTCCACAGTTCTCTTAGAGATAATGATAATGAAGACTGCACTATCTTGGTAGAAGAATACAGTACAGTGGCCTCCATTTGGTATTTTCTATCTGGATTGGTTTTCTATTATTATATGACAAATTTGCATATGCTTAATGGATTAAAGGAGCATCTATTTATCAGTTTAAAAAATTTTAGGAGCCGGGCGGTGGTGGCACACGCCTTTAATCCCAGCACTCGGGAGGCAGAGGCAAGCGGATCTCTGTGAGTTCGAGGCCAGCCTGGTCTACAGAGCGAGATCCAGGAAAGACACAAAGGTACACAGAGAAACCCTGTCTCGAAAAACCAAAAAAAAAAAAAAAATTTAGGTCACAAATGTGACAGAACATGGCTGGATTTTCTGCTCAGGCTAAAATCCAGGTGAGGTTTAGCGTCATCAGTCCCTTCAGAGCTCAGGATCCCCTTCCAAGTGTATTTCTGTTCCTAGCAAAATTCAGATGCTTGTAGTTGTCTGGCTGAAGACTCCAATCTGTTAACTGTTAGTTAGGGACTTTTCTCAGCAATTAGAGGCTTGCCTGCATCAACCATCAGGAACCCTCCTCTATCTTCAGGTCATCTATGACTTGCCCAGTCTGCATTGTGCCTCATATCTCTCTGATCTTGTTCTTTGCAACCATGTGGGAAAATCCCTTAGCTTTGAATGAGATCACATGATTAGATAAAGTCAACTCCATCAGTACATATTACAGTCCATTGATTTGGGATGACTATAGAATTTAATAACTTCTACTCAGGGAAGTGCCCACACTGATGTCTGATTAGATGACTAGAGTTCTACCCACCAGTCTGTCATAGCCTTCATTTCAATAGACAAGGAGTCAATCTATGGATTCTACCCAATTCTGAATGTATTTATTTCAACTGTGCATTTCATAAATCTAGAAATTAATGCTGATTTTCTGGGGTAACACTCCCAATGTGTAATAGACACTACTCAAAACTCCATTGATTTGATAGTCTCCATAATTTCTCTCTGACTAGAGAGCCACAATGAAACTAAGTCTGTAAGAAGTAACGTCATATCTAAACAACCTTGTATCCATCCTCTAAAAGGCAGATTGTTTTCTCTTTTTTGTTTCATAGATTCAGAGATTTTACTTACTTTTACTCATCAAGTAAAAACTTTAATAGGGTGGGCTACTTCAGTTCCAAAGACCCATGAGCAGATGTCCACTGTCAGTGATTCCTGTGGACAGACAATTCCAACCATACTTTGGTACCTCTGATTACTATTAATCTAACTACATCCACCATGTCTTCAGAGTTTAAACCTTGCTATCTATCCCCTATCATCTCAGATATAGCCTCCTCGCTAATTGAGAGAACCAGTTTGGTAATAGCAAATCACTGTCCCATTATTGACCTATAAAGACTAAGCATCAAGTATTCTTAACAGAAACTCAGTAAATGTTTTTTTCTTATAGCCCTTATGAAGAGACTGTCTTCTAGAACACTTTAGGAAACACAATGAGGGGATGGATCATCAAGTCCTACTTTAAAAATGAATTATAGAATTCCGATTTCCCTAAGCTTTTGGATATTTTCTTCTATAATAGATCAAGGGAATTCTTCTAGGAGTTTACCTTTAAAATTTTAGATGTAGGTTTAAATCATCAAGAAACTGTTTAAGAAATTCATGGTAATTTAGCTATCATTGCATTCTGAAACCAGACTACAGCTCAATGATAGGAAGGTGGCTTAGCATACGCGAGGCCATAGGTTCATCCACAGCACCACAATAAAAATAAATAAATGAATAAATAAATAAAATTCATAATTACTGCTTAAGAAAGGTATAAACAACATCCTTGCCCACCATCTCCCAGACCATTCAGAATCCATTCATGTTCTTAGGTTGTTGGAGCACACATGGAAAACAGTATAATTCCTCTGCTGGAACTTGTACTTCCTCAGATGACACACATTTGAGCCTCACTCAGTTCTTTCCAGAACTGGAATTAAGCGGCTAGCCTAGAAGCAATGAAATTTTACTTTCAGGGCTTAGCGATGAGCAGTATACCATGCAAGGAATAGAGTTGAGAGAAAAGGATTCCTATCCTTCAAGCATGGGCACTAACCTCAGGCAAGAGTGAGAAATATGCCTCTGCTGAGGGAAGAGCCTCAATGAGCTTAGGGGTTCGCTGTCATCAGCACCACAGGAGTAGTGACAATTAAACCCAGTTTTCAGGAAATTTCCCCTCCGATCAAATTCTACAGTTTTAACTAATGAAGTCCCATGTAACTATCAGCGCAGTTTGTATTATATTGAATTTAGTCACACGGTAGTTTCAGACCTTAGCTTTCATTTTCTGAAGTCTTAACCATGAGGCTATCCTTAGCAATTCTTGCTTTCTTTCTAGATATTGGGCAGAGAATGAAAAGTTCTGGGCTCATAAATTTCTTCCCACAAGTTCTTTACTGTACATAAAAGTGGCCAAATGATCCCATATTACTCCTTATTTTTAACAGCAATATTCTAGGCCAAAGTCCTGTCTCTATAGATACCTAACTGTGTATCATGCAATGCCACTAACTGGCAAGATGAGTCAGCAGATCATAAATAATGTGTGACTTGCCAATGTTTAGACACTGGTCTCAAAAGGATTTAAAAAAAAAAACCTGCTTTTTTACTTTTTCATCCCAAATGGCAGACATATACCTCTTGTGTGTAATCCAATTCTGAGACCAAATGAGAAGGAAACTCATTGTAACACATCCCTGTCTCAGTTAGGTTGATCAAGCCACCACCCATAGTACCTTCCTGTGACTGCAAGTTCTAAAAGCATGTCAAATCTTGAATGCAAGCTTCAAGTAGTAAAATTCAACTGGGAAACATAAAAAAAAATGTATTCTAATATATGTATGAGTATAAAGAAGAAACACTAGTATTTTCTCCCTTACCCTTTTGAACACAAACCAACTAATTACATTCTAATTCTTTGAACCCAAAGAATCTATTCCATGCTTCAGAATTTGGAAACTCAATGTGTTTGAGAATTCTTTTTTCATTATTTCTTTCACTTTCCCCACCTACTTCAGGCTTCTGGTGGCTGTCTTCTTAGAATGGGCAACCATTATTCGATTATGTGTGCTCCTGGATGGATTTTGTTGTGCCAGTGGTGGTGATTGTTTTCGGTCTTCTCTTGTGATCTATCCCTATATCTTAATATAGCTATCTTACTTTTATCTTGTCATCTTTTTTTCTTTTCTAATCCACTAATAATGATCATTGTGGTTCCTAGTTCCTAACTTCAGAAAAATGGGCCTAATCCAGCAGCCATTCTACCCATAATTTATGGTATGAAGAAATGTATTTCTACAATAGGTTCTAAAGAGACTAATATAGTAAGAATAGCTAGGATTTTACAGAAGACAAAATTTTGGCTTTGCTAAGAGTATTGACAAGTTTCGTAAGTCAAAGAACTTATAGGTCAGAGTCTGCAGTTGCTGACATACCCCAAATGGTGGAGTGGATTTTATGAGTTCAAGGAGGTCAGAGTTTGTGTCCACAGAAGTTCATTAAACCAAGAAGAATGCAAGAAGAAAAACATCTCTCAGACGGCAAAGTACAAAGACCAGGTCAAATGGTCAGAGATGATTACAGTTGAGTGCAGACATTGAGCTCAACCTCAAGAATGAGACTCATGCTTATTTTTTACTTCTCCATTGCTCACTATTTGACTCCTGATCATACAATCACCATGCTAGAATGCTAAGTTATGATTAAGTGAATCCTATTAACTAAAGGTTGATCAGGACTAGGATAGCAATAGATCAGCCTGCGATCAGCATTGTGCTCATTTTGCAATCCTTTTCATTTTCAGAAGCAAGCATGTTTGGAAGAAAAAATATCACACATTAACCTTATACATCCATCTTATATAATAGCCTAGCTCTAGCAACAACAAACTAGTTTTTCAAATTGCACTTATAAATTTTGATTAGCACAAACCTAAACTCTACCTAATTTTCTCTGTTTTTCTTATAGTTAGCATCCTCTGTGTGTAGCATATTGCTCCATGAATGTCCATCCATAATATGCTATGATGTTGTTGACCTGAGTTCAAATCCAAGTTTTGATATTATGTGACCTTACACAAGTTACTTTTTCTCTCCATGTCTGTATGTCCTCATTGTGCTAGTTCGTTTATGTCATCTTGACACAAACTAGAATTCCCTGGGAAGAGGGAACCTCAACTGAGGGATTGCCTCCATAGGACTAGCCTATAGGCATGAATGGAGGCTATTTTCTTGATTAATGTTGCTGTGGGAGGGCCCAGCCCACTGTAGGTAATGCTGACACTTGGCAGGTGGTCCTGGGTTGTAGAAGGAAGCAAGTTGAACAAGCCATGGAGAACAAGCCAGTATGAAATGTTCCTCTCTAATTTCTGTTCAGTTTTGGCCTCTAAACTTGGGTCTTAAGTGACTACCTTAGCTTCCTTCACTGATGTACTGTGATCCAGACATGCAAGCTGAAAAGCTGAATAAGCACATTAACATATAATATATGATGCTATATATGTATATATATGTGATGCTATATTTTATGTATTATATATATAGTGCTCAAAGTGGTACTATATCAATATTTGTTGGTTTTATTAGTAGCAATACCATTTTAGTGCTAAGAATTGACATGAGGGCTGTTTTGTGTATGTGAAATACACACTCTATCACTAAGCTATGCCTCCACCTGGTGATCATTTCACTTAAACTCTTATAGCACCCTTGTTTGGCACTTGGATTGTTAGTTACATCAATTTTGCAACTGTTTTGCTCCACAGTTAGATTTTAGTATCTGTCCGTCTGTCCTGTGCATGGTTGTGCTTCTCTGGAAACCTGCAACAAAAGCTTGTAATGACTGAAAGAGGACAGGAAATGAAGGTGATTCACTTAAAATGGAAATCTCTCAAAAACAGTTTTCCATATTTAAGTACAGTCCATGTTGAGGAAACCACTGCATTCCATGTGTGACACTGATCATGGTACCCTGGTCTTGAGTATGAGTAACTTACACGCTAGAATACTGGGTCTGAATGTGAAGACAGTTGTCAGGGGTACACAAACTCCCTGGAAACCAAATTAAAGAAGAGTTTTGCTTTTTAAAGGAAACATTAAAAGACGATTGTGTAACATGCTTTCGTCTGTTATTTCTAAGTATAGTTTGCCTCTTCAATGTCCATGATACCCATGTTGGTTCCCACTGGTAAACGTTTAGCCACAACTCTCCATCTGTGTAGAAGGTGTCGCTACCCTTAGCACTCTGCTAGGTCCAGGCTGAGGCAGTTTTTAATCAACAGGAGAAGATATCCCCATTTTAAAGCATTTAAAATCCAAAATAAATAACAAATGTAACTTATACTCTCAAATATAAATTTTTTAAATAGAGGAACATGGACATGGAATAATGAGGAAATATGTTCACTAACTTATTTCTACAGATATTATAGACACATAGAAATCTGTTATTCTTGTTTGCTACACTACCCAATTCTTTCTAATTATATGCTTCTTCTATACTGTTTATCTCCTAAATCAGTATGAAAATTTATCCAAGGCAAAAACCTTGATATGTCTATTCTATTCTCCCTCTGAAACAAATAAAAAGCAAACTGTAACCAATCAACCTTAACAGTTAGTTGAATGAGCAATCACTGCAGAGAAGTTAGTCATTTTTTTTTGTACCTGTTTTTAAATGCTGTTGCTAAAGTCAGCACTTAGGTAGCTCTCACTATACGGGAAAGGGTAGAGTGGGGAGATGCTATTCCCTCAGTGCAAGAGAATCTGATTACTTTTCACAGTAGTGGAGTTAATAAATAACAGTCATCTGACTAAATACTAAAAGATAGATTTTCAAAATTCACATGTGAGAAGTAGGCAAGTACCACGGTAAACCAGGAAACAAGTTCCATGGCCATAAAGTTAAGTTTCTGTAGTTTATGGTTAAAACAGAATCTGGAGATGTGCATAAGGGAAGTAGCAACTTGAACCCTCACATAGAATTGTAGGTTTTTTATATTTATTGTGGATGTGCTTATATAATACTCCTAAAACTACTAAAATTATAACAAATCTCTAACATATGCATAAGATAAAATCAATCTTTGAGATTGATTCCAGAAAGACAAATTCTAGATTACACAAACACCAGTGAGATCCCAGTGGTAGGAGGGAGTCAGGGAATCTGTATATCAGTCATGTCATTGGAAGCCTACATCAGAAGGGAATTGTCACTCTCATCAGAATATGGATGCTAGTAACTCTGTCTAGAGAAATGCTAAACCCAGTGGAGAGATTGTAATAAATGAAAATAGTTATGGAAAATAGAAGAAGGGTAAATGGACTAATGCATACCAACATTTCTAGCATGCATTTATAATAGGAAACAAATGAATCTTGAAACAAACTTTCTAGAAAGTCTCCTCCTAAGATTTTGAAGCTGGTACATAAAATTAGCTGATGATCATCACCATTAAAAGGTAGATATTAAAAGATTGTTTTATAGAAACCCTAAGCTGGGTATTTATAATGTCAGTGGAAGTAGAGGACTTGGAGTTCCTTCTCACTTTCTCTAACACACATGCATGGGTGACAGAAGTAAAAAAAAAAAAAGCTGATAGTAATGAAAACAGAAAGTTACAATGGTAAGCAAGAAAAATAATACCTACAACTATGCTCAGTCATATTGACCAGAATTAAGTCATGGTTGCAACATCCTTAGGAGATAGCCCTTTGGTGTTGGACACTGAAGACCTTAAATATACATTTCAGAAGAATGATTTTACAGACCTCTTCAAATTAATTTTATTTTTAAACACATTGGTTCTTTCCCCCCAAATTCAAGAACCATGAGGAATACTGGAGTGAGACAGCAACCATAGGTGGTCCCTACCTTTAGGAAGTCTGTGGGAACAGCAGTGCTTGCTCTGTGGCCACGATCTTTGGGAAGGATGGAGAGTAAAGGAGTTTGTTGACGTGAGCCAACTTGTCAAGTTAGAGGCTCCCTACTCCTTACATCAACCTTTCAGAATACAGCTCTGTTCAGAGTGAGTGAAAAATACCATTTCATGTAACTAATGTTGTTTAGAGAATGGTCCTCTTGCATAGAAATATCAAGGTTCTACATCTCTCCCACCTGTCATGACTTATAGTTTAGCTTACAGACCTTTATCAAAGCAAAAACATACACTCACAATACAGAATCTACTGTTGGGATCTGAGTCATTGACAAGGACAGAATGTTAATGTACAGTCATAGAAATTCACACATATTCCAAAAATTGGTACTTATTTTATCTATGATTTAATCCCTGATTATTTGAAAAACAAAGATAGCAGAAACTTTCCTCCATATTTCACCTTGTCTTTGCAAATATTAAAG
>CABHPQ010159325.1:3506-13690 GCA_902168405.1 Peromyscus aztecus
CCTGGTTCGTGTGATAATGGAAATTGAACCCAGGGCCATTCATACCAGGTAAACACTCTACCAACTGAGTTACGTGCTCAGCTCCCTGGGCGTTGTATCTTAGCTGATCCTCGCCGGTGCCTCTGTGCCTCTCGATAGCTGCTGCTTGAGTTCCTTTATACCTCGTGGGGACAGGGCAGTTCCCATGTGTACAAGACGGTGTAGCAGGAATCTTAAAGAGTCTTATTAATAAAATCAAACCTGAGGCCAGTTATTGGGGTGAATACTGGAAGATCAGAGAGACAGAACAAGCCACAGCTAACCTCACCTGGCCAACTTCTCAGCTGATCTTGTTTCCTCAGACTGGAAGCCTCTGTGTCCTCATATCTGAATGGCTCTCAGCTGAACTGTGCTGCTCCAAACCTAAAAGCTTAACTAGCCAAATGCTTCTAGTTTCTGGTTCTCACGCCTTATATATCTTTCTGCTTTTGCCATCACTCCCTGGGATTAAAGGCTCACTTCTTGGCATTAAAGGCGTGTGTCACCATGCCTGGCTGTTTCCAGTGTGGCCTTGAATTCACAGAGATTCAGAGAGATTTCTGTCTCTGGAATGCTAGGATTAAAGGCGTGAGTGCCACCATTGTCTAGCCTTTGCATCTAGTGGCTGTTCCGTCTCTGACCCCAGATAAGTTTATTAGGGTGCACAATATTTTGGGGAACACAATACCACAAGACGGTACTCCATAGGTGGTGACTGTGCCGTTATCCTGTCATCCCAGGCCCTGCTACACTGTGCCCACACGGGTCGTGTGAAGGAGAGGCACAGCTTACCTGAGAGGCTTGCACTAGCTTACTAGCTTTTTTTTTTTTTTTTTTAAGCCAGGTACAGTTCTGTTTAGGAATCTGATCACCTGCCCCTTGCTTGGCTTCCACAGAGTAAATCTACCATTTGTGAGTTTATTCAGCTGTCACAGTCAGGTGTGGGGACACAGATGGTGACACACATGCCTGGGACATAGCCATCCAGTCCCTCAGCTCACATCAGGACACTGGAGTCTTCGCTGTGGACAGCCTTGTAGGAGGCTCTGCATGCTGGCTTCCCAGGGCTGTTGCAGTGCATTGGAGGGGCTGGGGAAGGGAGGGACCATGGTTTTATGCGTATGTTTGTTTGTATATAGAACTGTGGCTTAGGCTTATGGTAGTGAATTAAAAAAAATACAAAGCAACTAAAAATTACCCATGATCCTATGACTCAGAGACAGCCAGTGTTAGATAGGTGTGAGTTTTTTTTTTAATTCATCTATTTATTTTACATCCCGGCTGCAGCTCTCCTCATCCTCCCCCCTCCCAGGCCCCCTCCCTCACTTCCCCCTTCCTCTATCCCCTCCTCTTCCGTCTTCATCCAGGAAAGGGCAGGTCTCCTATGAATATCAATAAAACATGGCATAACAAGTTGCAGTAAAACTAAGCACCTCCCTGTGTATTAAGACTGGGCAAGGCAACCCAGTAAAAGAGTCGGAGACAGCCCCTGTTCCTGCAGTTAGGAATCCCATAAAGCTATACAACTCTAACATATATGCAGAGTGTCTAGGTTAGTCTCATGCAGGTCCTCTTCTTTTTAAAAAAAATTAGTTGATTTTTATGTATATGAGTGTTTTGCTTGTACGCATATATGTGTACCACACATGTGTTTGGTGCCTACAGAAGCCAGAAGTGGGCATCAGATCCCCTGGAACTGGAGCTGCAGACATTGAAAACTGCTGTGTAAGTGCTGGGTATTGAACCCAGGCCCTCTGAGAGAGTAGCCAGTGTTCTTAACTGCTGAGCCACCTCTCCAGTGCCCACCTCCTTTTCTCCTCTTCCTCCTCCTCCTCCTCCTCCTCCTCTTCTCCTCTTTCTTCTTGTGGATATTTTTGTGAGATTGGAGCCGCATTGTACCTTCTACTTGATTCGCTTTTTTCTACATAACCTTTCCCCATTTGTTCTAATTATAATCCTAAAGTGATGTCTTGGCGTACCCATGTAGGTTCCATGCCCCATCCTGCTGAGTGCCTACTGGGTGCCAGGTCTTAGTCGTTGAATAGGGAGGGGCCCTGATGACAGCTAACACTACTATGTACTTGTGGAATGCCAGGCATGGTATCAGATAGTCTGCATGGATTATCTCATTCTTGCACAGCTCCGGGGGAGGGGGTGCAAGGGCTACACAGCTAGGCAGAAGCAGATTGGGGTTCAGTGAGTGGGAGAGATAACCAGCACTGGCTGGGTGTTTGCTTGAAGCTAGGATCTGGCCAAGCATTTGACTTCTATCAGCACGGTGATCCTGCATGACAGCCTCTATTCTAGAGGAGTAAACTGAGACGTACAGAAACTTGGTGACTCTTCCTAGGGTGCCCTGGCTGTGGCGGGGAATTTTTTGTCTGAGCAAGTGTCTCTAGGTAGCATAGTATCCCCTCTCCAGGTGGCAAGAGTCAAAGGCAAGGGCTGACCCTGCCTCTGCCCGTTGACTGCTTGGTGGAAGAGAAGATCACGGGAAGCTGAGAGAGTTCAGGGGATGATATGGAAGGGAGCAGTACAGGAAAGGAGCCTCAGGAATTCCCAGTTTGAGAAAGCAGGTGGAGCAGGATGAGTGGAGGGTACCAGGCACGATGGAGGTAGGAGGAGCGAGTGGTCACTGGGGTCAGAGACCATCATGCCGTGTCCAGGAGGTGATGCAGCCAAGGGACTGGCTGTGTGCCTGTGTTTCAGAGGTTGGTCTGAATGGGATGGGAGGCTTTTGCAGGACCTTTGTGTCTTAGCTGACTGTGGCTTAGTGCTGGGTGAGGAAATTACCATGTTCTTGTTTCCTGTACTTTCAGCCCCTATAGAGCCGGGCTGCTTGGTTTTCTGTAGCTTGGTGTCTCTTATCCCATGCCATTCTGAGTAGAAGTCCTCATCGCTCCACAGACTGGAGTTCCTGGGTCATTGAGAGGATCCAGACACTGTGCCTGGCTTGGGAGGAAAGACCTTTCTTCCATTCTGGAGTTGGGTACAGAACAACAGCCCTTCCCAAACCAAACGCATTCCTAAGACTCGTGGGTGCTAAGCATCCCATTGGCCTTCCCTTCTGGCCTTTCCAAAAACCACCTACTGAGTACTAACCTTCTGCATTCGGAATAAGAAAGGGAAGCTGACCCCCAGTGAAAGTGACATTTGGTGAGTTAGGCAGTGGAGTCTCCATAGTAGGATGAAAGGGGCCTTGAGGTTTGGGGGGGCAGGCTCTAGTGTTTAGGACCCTCAGCTGACCAGAGGTTCTGAGGAAGAAGTATATGTGGAGCCGTGAGCAAGGCAACCTGGGAGGGCTGCCTAAGAGTGAGCAGAGACCCCAGGGAGCAGAAGCAAGGCTGCCAGGGACCCTGATTGCCCAAGCCCAGAGTCCTCAGCACCCTTGAGAGGTAGGAAGGAGGATGTGTGCAGCTGACGGCCTGACCTCAGGTCAGGCTCTGTCTTGCTCTCTCCGGTTCCTCCCCTGCCCACAGCTCTGAAATCTGTCCCAGTGTGGAACCAGGTCCTCGTGCTGACTCTGATGGTGTGACCTACCCTCTAAAAGACAGGGTGCACCCAGGGTCACTCTTGCATAAGCTGAGGGGCTTGCGTTGAGTGCCAAAGGAAGTTTCTGGACACAGGGTTCTGTCCCTTGCTGAGAATTCAGTCGGCCTTACTGCTTCCCTGCAGATCTGTGGCTGAGCTTTTCTGGTTTTCATTGTGAGGTTCTTTCTGTGGCTCTCCTGATCTGATGCACTTTCTTCCCTTAACCTGTTCCTTCTTTTGCTTTATTGGGACTTGGTTACTTACTTCCCTCTAATTGTGACTTTCTAGTTCTGCCCCTAAATTCCTAGGAGGATCTCTTTGGTAGCCATAGCTTCCTGAGGCCATGCAGGTCTTTGCGGTGAAGTCTTTGCTGTCTATACCTGGCTCTCCAGATATTTACTCCCTCAATCATCCAATCATTTCTTCTCTAGCCATCTTTCTCTCCCAGATGGTGCTGACATCACGTGGTAACCCCTGGAGACCTTCCTAGTGGTAGAGCTGGGGATCCTGAAGGCCAACAGACACTGGCTGAGCACATGTCACTGGCCAGAGCCCTCATAGCCCAGGACTTCCCTGACGTTGTCCACTTCAGTTTCCAATAGACACTAGCAAGCATCTCACAGCTTATTGGGAAGATTAAGTGAGCACGTGTGAAAATGTGAGGTGTTCAGAACGAGCAAGTTAAGTGAATGTGAAGTGGTCCCTCACGCCCCACTTCAGGAACGCCATCTTCTTCTGGCTTTGCTCCCATTAGCATCTGTCTTCAAGGGAGCAGGGAGAAATAACCATGGTGGCTTAGCTGGGCTCTTCTTGGCATGTGGCTAGTTCTCTAGATGCCATGGTTGAGCTGCTTCTGGCCAGAAGGACACTGACCTATTTTGATCTCACAGCACAGTCCAGCCTTGAGTGCTCACAGCTGCTGACATCCGCTGATTGTTTTTCTTTCGCTGGACCTTGGCCCAGCTGTCCATCTTCTACTGAGTTCCTGGAAGTTGATTTATGGGTCGCTAACACCAGCAGAATCCAACATGATGTGGGAAGGGAATGCGTGTGGTGGCTTTAGAGTTGTTTCGACCTAGAATTCTAGGTCTTTCTCTTGTTTGTGACTGTGGATAAGCTCCCTTTTCTCAGTAAGCCTCAGTTTCCTTCTTGAGACAGTTCATAGAGAATTGGTTTCCAGAAAGGATAGGACAGGGACAGCAGCTAGTTACTGCCACCTCTGTAACTGAGGGACCTTGGTAGGAGGGTGTGAGCAAAGTCAGGAAGGACCTCCTTCCTGGGTGGCAGGAGGGACCCATTTTAATGGTTTCCTGTCCCCTTGTTGGTGGAGGGTTCTCACCCCTGGGTATGGCATTGGGTAGACACTAACATTTTATGGTGGACAGGTGTGAGAGGCGGCAGTAGTGTGCCAGTCACATATAGGCCACGTGAAGTCACAGTCTGAGTGAATAACCATCAGGGCTGTGCAGGCTTTGACGCTTGGTGGGAGCAATGTTCTGCTCCTGTGGGCTCCTTTCAGGTTTTCGGAGGCTGGCTGGGGAGCTGGGACCCACAGGAAGAAGCAGAGACTGTGTGTGGCCCCATGTAAAGTAGGCAGCTTGGCTGGGATCTCATCTGGGGGAACAGTAAGGAGGGGACCCCTGTGGTGCTGTGTGAGGCCTGCCCCCGAACAGCAGATGTGAGGCAGCTATAGTGTGGACCCTGAGTGTTGGTCTTAGTCCAGGCCTAATTGTGAAGAAGGGAGGGGTCTGCCTGGCAGGAAGGAGCTAGAGGGGAAGAGGCTGCATTTCCATTCTAGAAGGTAGCCTGGCCCTGTTTCCCCTGTCCACACCTCTCTCTCCCTCAGGCCCCTTTCCTTCAGTGTTCCCAGTCCACAGTCCCCTTGTGAATTGCAGAGTTTACTTCATTTAATCTTTGAAACAGCCCTGTGGTACAATGGGTATCTTCCATTTTATGCACCTTGGCTTTAGGAACCTTGGCTTGAAGGAATCGTCAGTCTCTGTGACACTCAAGTTAGTGTCAAAAAAGTGGCAAGCCCAAGGCAGTTTCTCTCCACAGCCCAGGACTGGTTAGGCAGATGGACTGCTGGTAAAGGCAGGGAGAGCCTGCCCTCCACTTGCCCACCCACTGTGGGCTCAGCCCTCCCCCCCAGTTCTCTGCCTGGGACTAAAGCTGCCTGGGACTGGAGCTTGGGGTCTCCGAGGACGACCCACTCTCCCTCTCCTCTGCCTCGTCTCTCGGTGGACCATTGCTTTGGCAGCGCCCGTGGTCTCGTGACTCTCGAAGGCACCGGCCCTTCCGTCCACCAGCCTTCAACGGCTTTTCACTTGCCGTCGTTCCCCCTGGGGGACAAGCGAGTCTCATGCTCCCTGGAGTCCATCCTTCTCACCCCTGTGTTCTCATTGCAGAAAAGTTGTACGGCGACTTCTTGAGCTGGAAGCTGGAGGAAGCACTGTCCCAGTTCCCTCTGCGGCCCGGGAAGGTGGCTACTCTCACCATCAACATCAAGGCAAAGCTGGACTTCTCTTGCCAGGAGAATCTCCTCCAGGACCTGAGTGACGGTGAGCCCGTCCGAATGTGCCCGTGTCCATATTGCACGCGCGCGCGTGCGTCCCCTTGCACCTTGTCGCTCACTCGCCGGCCGTCAGCTCCAGCCGCCTGGACGGGTGGCCACTTGGTTAGCTGTGAGTGACTGTGTGTGTCTGGAAGTAATGAGAGCGTTTTTCACCTAAACAGATTCTTCATCCCCCCCCCCCCGCCCCCCTCCTGACTGTTCTGTTGCCGTTTGCTGAGATGTAAGAATCCCAGTTTTCGGTGTAACCATAGCCGTCTGTCTCATCAGCTGTGATAAAACGCTCCCTCAGAGCCTGCCGGTTTGCGTGGGAGTCTGGGCCAGTGGGAATTCATCACACAGCAGGACAGACGGACTAGGGATGGTGGTGCACAGATTCCTTGCGTCAAGTTCTGAAGCCTGGATCCAGATACGGGAGGCCTGTGGGATGTATGAGTCAGCTCAGGGTACTATTGTAAAGACCCTGAGTGACAGGGTTAAACACCAGACACTCCCTGTGCATTGAGACCTGAGGTCAGGGTTTGGGGTCCTTTTCCTGGCCCACAGATGGTTATCTTCTAGCCGTCCCTGAAGTTCTGCGAGAAGACTCTTCTTGATGTTATGAGTGAGGATAGGAGAACACGTCGGAAGTGCTAGAAATGGAAACAGTCTCGTGAATTTAACGTATCGGGATGGGCAAGCATCAGGTATCAGGTGGAGGAAGTGGGTGTCATATGTCGTAGTTAGAGTTTCTGTTGCTGTGAAGAGACACCATGACCACGACAGCTCTTAGAAGGAAGACATTTAATTGGGGCTGTCTTACAGTTTCAGAGGTTCAGTCCGTTATCATCATGTTGAGAAGCATGGCAGCATGCAGGCAGATGTGGTGCTGGAGAAGGAGCTGAGAGTTCTGAATCTTGGTCTGCAGGCAGCAGAAGTAAAAGTAACACTAGGCCTAGTTTGAGCAGCTGAGACCTCAAAGCCCGCCTCCACAGTGACACACTTCCTCCATCAAGGCCATACCCACTCCAACAAGGCCACACCTCCTAATAGTGCCACTCCCTTTGGGCCATCATTCACACACATGAGTCTATGGGGGCCATTCCTATTCAAACCACCACAGTGGGGAAGGGGAGGACCAGTTTTGGGCTGGGGATGTAGCTCAGTGCAGAGTAGCTTGTCCAGAAGGCATAGAGCCATGGGCTTGATTCCTAGAACTACTACCTAAACCAAACCTGACAGATTTTCTTTCTCTTTTGTCTGTTTGTAACCTGCCTCACCCTGTTGAGTTTTTCAGTCTTAGATAGAGGGTTACCTCTAGCCCGACTTTTTCTCCCCCAGGGAGGGAATTTGGCAGAGTGAACGTCATCCACTCCCGAGACTCCATTCAGAGGTCTGTTGCTGCAATGCTTGCTCAGATGGTGACCCCTGGGACATGGCCAGGCAAATGTCTTCTTCCTGAGATTTGCATGTGAGACCCAAAGTAAGGCCCCGGGGTGGCTCTCTGCTGCTGACTACTGGTGTCAAGCTGTCCCTGAGGAGTACAGAGGCCTCTTGGTGGAAATTTCGGCTCCTTGCATTTGGCAGGTTTCCTGAGGTTACTGTTTTGCAGACCCATTTGTTGAGATGCCGAATTCCTGCCTTTGTTTACAGTAGGGTGAGGCAGTTCGGGATTTATCATCTGGGAAAACTGCTTCAACCTTGTAAAATCGAATTAAATCAGCACTAGAATTATGGTTTCCAAGGGGTTTGCAAATGTAGGCTGACTTACTACCTGGTCAGTTAGATGTAGCAACCTGGTTATTAATGATACTGGTCAGTGGCTGCTTGGACTGTTCACACAGCAATCACAGAACAAGGCACTTCTGAGAGGCCTCCCAGATAGCATTCAGTCCTTCTTTGGAGACAGCTGCAAGTTCAGTGGCAGAGACTTATTTGTTGTCCCCAGGAGCCGGTAGAGGAACCCCTGTGGCTCCTAACTGGACAGTCTCAGAAACATGGAACTGGACTCAGTTTCTTCTTCAGGCATGAGCTCATATTAGCTATGGCTACTGAATTTAGATGCGGCTTTTTGAGCTTGCAGCAGTAAATATAGACGTTGTACAGTTGGAATACTGGCTTTAGTGTGGGCTGCAGACAGATGGACGATGCACAATAGCCATTGAGCACGATCAGAGCTGTGTGTAAAGGCAGGGCTTCCCCCTTTGTTATCGTTTATTTATTTGGGGGGCTGCTGGGCATTGAATGTAGGGCCTTGTGTGTGTTAGATAAGAGCTACTTCATTGCGCTGTATCGCTAGCCTTTGAAAAAACTTTCCTTTAAAAATTTTGAGACAGGGTCTCACTAAGTGGCCTAGGCAGGCCTCCTTGAATTTGTGACTCTCTTGCCTCAGCTACCTGAGTTATTGGTGTTATAGGCCTGTGCCACCATATCTGTTCCCGTTTAAAATTTCCAACAATTCCCAAAGTAAGCTTTATTACAATTCCTGATTTTTGTAAAAGATAATGGGAAAACTGGAGTCAGAGGAGGTGGAAGAAATACAGCAGTCAAAGGCTTTGTGTAATCTTGACTCACAGCCCAGTTGTGAGACAGAGGGAATGGGAATGTATGCCCAGATTAGGTAATGCTGTTGTGTCAAAGGCAGGCACATAGAATGTGATAATGAAACCACAGCAGAAGGAACTGCTTCCTAGGAAGGACATTCAGAACTACTAAAGGGAGAGAGATGATTATGCTTATACTTTCTTTGATATGGTTCAGGGCAGAAAAGATGGTGTGAATATGAATATAGAAAATAAATACATCAAATTATTGAAAACTAGTGCTCTCGCTGAAGGGTCTATGGGTCTTCATTTCTATTCTTGTAGCTTTTCTCTAGGTTTGATATTTTTCAAAATAAAAAAATATAAGGAGGAAAAGTTGCTGCCGTGGAGTACTGCTTTGATCTATTACGTTTTGATTTTGAAAGTGAATTCTCAGAGCCAGTGGCTTTCTGAATCTGTGGATTGTGGGGCAGCATTTATCTCCCTCCAGGGTAGGAGAAGTCAACCTTTCAACCAGCAAGTGCTTTACAACCACCAGAAATTTCTGATTTCTTAGAATGTTGTGTTTGTGATGAGAAATCTTGGAGGATGGCGATAAGCTGTCTTCGATGTTGTGTGTCTTTAGGTTGCCTAATAAAGGAGACCAAACAAACACAGGAGGACCAAATACCCTTAGGAAAAATATGTAATGAAAGCAAACATCAGGGTCCCCTGGAGACTCTAAAATATGAGCAACTGCAGAAAAGCCACTGACAGCTGGGAGGCCTCCCCATCACACAAGAGGAAACAGGAAGTTGGTAGCTGGTGGTGATAGACCAGCAACCCCTGAATAGCCTGAGGCCACTCATTTGGTCAGATCCAGACTAGCAACTGGAACATACAAATACAGGAGGGTTCTTGTATGTTCCAGGAGCATATGAGTGGAAAGTTCTAGAATGAGAATGTGGGCTCGACCAAGTAGAAGCTGTAGGAATTGATGTGGGGTAGCATAGTGAAGGGACAAGAAGACATAGCTGTGTATGAGTAGGCACAATGCCCCTCAGTGCAGAGTGTGAACTCTGATGACCAGAACAGCATGGAACATAGAAAAAGATATGTGTGTTTATCGGAGTCAGGGCAGCTGGGAGCCATCTCTCCTCTCCCTGTCAACCAGCTCAGGAAAGGTGGCCAACAGGAAGGTCAAGGTCAAGTCCTATGCAACATTACAGTGGAAACCCTGGTAGCAGTATGTCTTGCAGCGTGCTGGGGTCCTTGCTGAAGATAAGTAAAGTCCTTTCAAGTAAGCTAAAAGACCCCAAGAAATAATTCAAGTTGTAAAGAAACGTAATTCCAAGTCAAAAAAAAAAATCTCAACATTGGGATGGAGAGGACTCAGGAGAGAGTTCAAAACTCAAGCAGAGCTTTTGGTCTTGGGCGAGTATTGGGGACATGGTGGGAGAGTGACATCTTTAGATGACACAGAAGACCTAGCACAGATGCACATGCATCACTCATGCATGCATCCTCGCTTCAGGCATGCATCCTCGCTTCAGGCATGCATC
>CABHPQ010159325.1:13700-23735 GCA_902168405.1 Peromyscus aztecus
GCATGCATCCTCGCTTCAGGCATGCATCCTCGCTTCAGGCATGCATCCTCACCTCATGCATGCATCCTCGCTTCAGGCATGCATCCTCACCTCATGCATGCATCTTCACCTTATGCATGCATCTTCATCTCATGCATGTGTCTTCACCTTATGCATGCATCTTCACCTCATACATGCATCTTCATCTCATGCTTGCATCCTCTTGAATCACCTGCCACGAGACACCAGAGCAGAAGGCCACAGCTTGTAAAACAGAATTCCAGAAAACTTCCTAAAGTGAAAGTAAATCCTTGAGATTTTTATTGAACAGCACACTGGGTGTATGAGAGCACTGACCCAGGGAACCTGAGACATCTAATACAATTACTAGACTTCAGGCCAAAATGCTAAGTGATTTATGAAATAACAGAGATCTGATTATCACTGGACTCTTTTGACAGGGGCAGTATCTGTCCAGACCCAACAGAACAGTATGTTTTTAGATGCTCACACAATGAAACTGGAAGCCAGGATTCTCAGGCCCAGAGCCTCCAGTCTCAGCAATCAGGAATCTGGATTAATTGTCAGGATGCAGAAATGCAAGCATTATGCTCTCAATGTTTGCTTCTTGAAGATTCTGTGACAGAGGGCTGACTGGAAAGACAGCTAAAGAGACAGTATCACAAGGATTGTGAGCAACGAGTACCAAAATCCGGGAGGTCTTAGAAGGGATAGTGTACATGTACTGTGTCATGGCCATTGGCTCAACAGCATGCACACACCATGCTGATTTAAAAGGCCCGGGGGAGAGGAAATTGTGTGTTCAAGTAATTTGTAAGCTGATATCAGTAATTCTATTGTTAGGATTAACATTGGTATTAAGAACCCCTAAGTGTATGTTATTGTGAAGTAAAGTAAATGATTAACTTTTTGGTATGTTCATGTGTGTGAGGGTACATGTGTGTATGTGTGTGTGTGTGCCTGAGCACATGTATTTGTGCATATGTGTGTATGCTCATGTAGAAGCCAGAGGATAATCTTGGATAATTTCAGGTGCTATCCATCTTTGTTTTGCATTTTATTTTATTTATTTTATTTTTTGAGAAAGGAGCTCACTATGTACCTTTGCCTGGCCTGAAACTTTGTAGACCAGGTTGACCTTGAACTCATAGAGATCTACCTGCCTCTGCCTCCTGGGTGCTGGAATAAAGATGTGCCCTACCATGCCTGGCTTATCTGCCTTTTTTTGAGGTAGAGTCTCTCACTGGCCTGGAATACCATGGAGACTAGGGTGACTAGCCAGTGTGCATCCAGCACGGAGATTACAAATATATACTATCTTAACTGGGTTTCTATTCCTGTGATTAAACACTGACCAACACCAGCTGAGGCTGGAGAGATGGCTCAGCAGTTAAGAGCACTGGCTGATCTTGCAGTGGACTCGGGTTTGATTGCCAGCACCCACATGACGCCTCACAGCCATAGTAACTCCAGGTCTAGGGGATCCGATGCCCTTTTCTAACATCCGCAGGCACTAGGTTTGCATGTGTTGCATAGACATACAGGCAGGCAAAACACCCATATACATTAAAACAACCCCCCCCCCAAACCCATAAAATCTTGGGGAGGAAAGAGTTATTTCACCTCACAGAATACAGACCATCGTCAATGGAAGTTAGAGCAGAAACTCAAGACAGGAACCGAGAGACAGTAACTGAAGCAGAGACCAGGGAGGGATGCTTCTCCTTGGCTTCAGTTTGCTTTCTTCTACTTCCCAGGGGTAGTACTGACACAGTGGGCCGAGCCTTCTACATTAGTCATCAATCAAGAACACGCCCTACAGGCTTGTGGACAGGCCAGTCTGGTGGGGGCAGATCTTCAGTGGAGGTTCCATCTTCCCAGGTGGCTTTAGCTTGTGTTAAGTTGACAAAACAACTAACCACACGTTGATTTCACATTAGGCTTTTTACACGGGTTTTGGGGATTCAAGTCAGATACTCACACTTGCACAGTAAGCACTCTACCGACAGAGCTGTTTCTCTGGCCTGTGATCGTGTGTGTGTGTGTGTGTGTGTGTGTGTGTGTGTGTTGGACATGTTGTGTGGGGCCGCATAGGTGTATCCATGTAGAGGTCTAAGGTTGGCTGATCTTCATTTTATATACACAGATAGGGTTTCTCATTGAACCCGTAGCTCACTGTATTCGCCGTTTTTGTAGCCAACTTGTTCTGGAATTCCCCGTTTCCTCCTTTGTGCCGGGCTCATCTGCAGGCTGCCGTGCCCATGGCTTTCTGGGGATCCAGACTCTGATTCTCAGGCTTTCGTAGCAAGTGCTTTATCCACTGAGCCATCTCCCCAGCCCCTCATGACTTTTTTTTTTTTACCTCCATCACCAGAATCTGGTCTTGAACTAGGATTCTCATGTGCAAAACAGGAGGTAACAGATTTAAGGATATGAAATCAAATAACAGTCTTGCAGCCTGGAGTTTGAATTGAGTGTATCAGTAAGAAATCATGAGTTATTAAAAAAACAAGCCATCAGTCAACCTCTTTATCACCCATCCACCTTTCAGCCCTGTGCTCTGTCCAGCTCAGCAGCAGTGGGCTGTGCTCATGCCCACGGCGTGGTGTTGGGCACCCCCACCCCCTTCCTGCTTAGAAGAGCACTGCTTCTTAGAGAAGTGGCTAGTTCTGAGTCTGGAACAGGAAGTGGGTCCAGAAGATCTGAGAACATCTGGAAACACAGAGCAAGGGCATGATCCGAGGGGATCAGCACTGATGTGGTACCAGGGACCATCCCGAGGAGGCCACCTGGCACCCAGGAGCCGGCAGTGTGATCCCTGTGTTTCGGTGAGCATGCTGTGCTGCTGCGGGAGGCAGCCACTCACCTTTGGAGGATGACGGGGAGCCGAGTTGTTATTTTGAAGGTGATCATTAGTGATACCTGCTCTCCCTTTCTCCTCTCTCTGTGTCTGGAGACCCTGACAGCTAGTGAGGTGGCTCTCTCCTAGTAGAAATACCCCAAAGAACCAATGAAAATGGGATGGAAGATTCGTCTTTGCCGTTCTGAGGAGATGACTGGGTGGAGGCAGTGTCCACAGACAAAATAAGACACAGCCACCCAGAGTGCTCTTCCTGCTGGCAGAACACAGTACTCCTGTGAGGTAGCACGGTCCCTAGGTCACACACCTGAGGCTGATGGGTGCTCCAGCTCTGACTCCTGACAGGACCAAGAGGACAGCAACACCGTTAAATATACCGATGGAATGTAGCACACAGCCTAGGCTCCTGGAGACCCTGCTGTCAAGTGAAGGGATTTCCGTCAGGGGAGAAAAAGATGAAACCATGGACATGGAAGGTAGTGAGGGTGACACTACGTTGTAAATACTTAACACCACAGAACTGTCCTCTTAAAAACAGTTACAGCGAAGGCCTGGCATGGTGGCACATGCCTTTAATCCCCAGCATTCGGGAGGCAGAGGCACGCAGGTCTCTGTGAGTTCCAGGCAATTCTGCTCTACCCCGTGCGTCCCAGGCCAGCCAGGCTAGACAGTGAGACAAATCCTGCCTCCATACAAGCAAATGAATGATGTAGAGGCTCACACCTTGATGAGGTCTGCTTAGTTATGTATATCTCTTGTCCTCTGTTTAAATCTAAACTTTGTGTCATTGCCCCGAAGAGGGATATTTGTGTGTGTGTGTGTGTGTGTGTGTGTGTGTGTGTGTGTGTAACACTGGAGCCCTTCTTTCTTCTACCTAATGTGGCCTTATTGCATAATCATCTTTTTCTGCTTTTCACCAAGAAATTGTAAAAAAAAAAAAGATTAGGATGGTAATATGTTAATGTTTTACACACACACACACACACACACACACACACACACACACACACTCCAAGGAGACAAGAATGAAAGGATTTGAAAGGAAAGAGACTGAAATGCCAGATCTGAGAATGAACAGGTGCAACTACGTTATAGTGTCTATGGCTCTGTGCTTCGGGAGTGGGGAGATGAAGACAGACAGACAGACAGACAGGGGCCCACTGCCAGCCACAGGCTGACCTTGGGGAAAGAGGAGGTTATGGTTTCCATAGCTGTGAGGCAAACAAGCCTGTCTGCTGGCTGGCAGGATCTTAACTGTTTTTCTTCAGGTTAGAGAGAGATGATTCTGTTTTTGGTCTTGAGTGTTTGCGTCCTCAGGATTCATTCAGCTCTACATTTATTCCATGTTGTTTTCCCCATCAGTGTGGCAGTTCACAATAAAATGGCTTTGAAAGAAGAAACAAGGTAGACATATCTCCGTTGTAATACTTTTTGCCTAGCGATTGTCTCTCTCGTCTGATCAGATTGAAAAGTGATTTCTGCGCTCAAGTTTTTCATAAAGGCGGTATCTGAAGATCAGGCCGGGCTGCTCCAGGTCCCTCTCCGTCTGAAGGACATGTCTGTGTGCAAGGCACTCTCGGAGGGATCGATACACGAGCGTTTGATTTTTATTGGGACTGATGCCGTGGGTGGGTTGCTAGGTCTAACAGGCAGTGGAAATGTTCTCTGCTTTTGATTTCCTTCTCCATTAATTATTTAATTCTATTTTACTTTTCTCTGTGCTTTTTGGCTCCTGGTTTTATAAGAGAAATGTCAGCATTCCCCGCCGACAGTGTCTGTTAGACCTGATAATTAAACATGGCATTTCAGATTCAGTACGGAGAGGGGTGAGTCTTCAGCCTCGCGGAACAGAGCGGGCCAGAGATGGCATCTCGTCTAATCAGTTTGCTTTACAGAGCAGGAAGCTGAGTCCGAGACAGGTGGACAATCTGTCCAAGGTGTCACGAGGCGGTGCTGGTGTCATGAGACAGGGTTGGTGCCCTGGGCACAGGGGTGTTTGTCTTACTGCGCCTCCCTGCCCCAGAGAACAAACAAAACTGTTTCTGGATGAGTGCAGAGGTGAACCACTGTAGCGTTACTGTCTGAGGGCAGACGGACAGCTTGTTTTTCTTTTAAATGGTGCAATGACCCTGTCCATGGAGGGGAGGGGTGTCGTCTTCCCAGGCTTGGTATAAGAGGATGGAAGGCTGGTGACCCTTCTGCTCAGGAGCTGCTGCTGGTGTCGTTTGAGAAGGGGCCAGTGACAAGACTGTGCACAGAGCGTTCCTGGACTCTGGCCTGCCATGTTGTGGGGGACTGCATGTTGGGTCACAAGTAGGACTCCCCATTGGTGAATGCTAGCTCACTCACCGAGAACTGAACCCTAGATTGCGTCACCTCACTGTGACCTCCTCTCTGAGCCCCCTTCCTCTCAGCAGATGACCGCTTTCGAAGGCCAGCAGAGGCCATCTGCAGATGCGTTCTCCTTCTCTTTTGCACTTGACATGCGTTTCCTGTCTCCGTTCGTTTGATCCTGACACATGTGTCTGCTCTTCCTCTCCAGTAGCCTCCTTCTTCCTCTCGGCCTAGGGTGGCACTCTCAGCATCTTTTATTCAAACCGCTACGGATACCTAGTCACTCTTCTCCCTGTCGCTCGCCTTGCCTTCTCAAATTCACCCCTTGCTAATAGTGTAGATTGTTCTCCAAAGCAAGGCCTGTGCCCTCTCCCTCCTTAGTCCCCTCTTGCCGGGTCCTTCCAAACCCTCTTGCAGCTGTTCTGAGGCACTGCTCTGTGTCACGGACGGACGCTGTCTCTGGTGATGATGGATCTGCGTTCATGCTCTTCCCTCTGCCTTCCGAGCCCAGCTTTGGTCACTCCCTCTCCAACTCTCGTGGGTTGCCTTAGTCAGGGTTTCTGTTGCTGTGGAGAGACACCATGACCACGGCAACTCTTACAAAGAGAACATTTCATTGTGGTGGCTCACTTACAGTTTCAGAGGTTCCGTCCGTTATCATCATAGTGGGGATATGGCAGCCTGCAGGCAGACATGGTTCTGGAGAGGTAGCTGCTACGTGCTGATATGAAGGCAACAGGAAGTAGACTGACACACTGGGTGGTATATCTTGAGCATAGGAGACCTCAAAGCCTGCCTCCACAGTGACACACTTCCTCCAATAAGACCACACCCACCCCAACAAAGCCATACCTCCTAATAGTGACATTCCCTTTGGGGGGGGGCATTTTCTTTCAAACCACCCCATGGATTCTGTCCCTGGTGAGCTGTAGTGGCGCGGTGGTGTTTCTGTCAGTCTCCAAGGCATCTCTTGGGTGTTGTTACACTTTCTCAATACCGTCTTCCTTTAGGGTGTCTCTTTTTGGGATTCTGCACAGGGCTGGTCCCAGACACACTCGCAGTGGCTGTTCACTACTGGAGGGGGTGACGGTGTCACGAACCCAGCTGAAGTTCAAGGGTTGATTGGCTTGGGATGACCTGTGTGACAGGCGCTTGAACAGAGCCTGAGTGGAGGGGGGCTCAACAGAGACCAGTCTGGGCACTATGTGGCAGTGTCAGGCAGGCCACAGGAGTCGCATCCCAGGAGGCTTTTTTAAAAAGCCACTGGAGGAGCTGGGCATGTGTCCAGAGGAGCTAAGCGTGATGGAGACCGCTTAAGCAGGTGGGTAGGTGGACAGGAAATGTCACCTGAGGTCCACTTGGGATAGATTTTGGGGTACAACAGGAGGGAAGGGCCCAGCCAGCCAGGCTCCCACCTCAGGTGTTCAGACTGGCTCTCATCTGTCTTTCCTGACTATTTTAGGTGGTGGCGGCACCATCCATTGTATCTAACTACCTCCTGGGACATGTGGAGGAGGAAAGGGTAGGGCAGGGCTACTGTATCAAGTCTCAAAGGAGTGAGAGGCATGAGATCTGGGGACAGATCCTAGATCTGTCCAGAAGAAATTTTCTAGAAGGAAAACTAGTCAACTCCACTGCCCACTGCCCTTTTGACCCTGAGCAAAGAGTGTTACTGCATAGAGATAGCGAGGGTCCTAACAGGGCTAATAGGATCCTGATGCTCCCACTCCGATTGCTAATCTTTTTTTTTTTTTAAACGTGTTTGGGAGTTTTGCCTGTGTGTATGTCTGTAGCACAGGTGTGGTGGGTGCTTGAGAAAGCCAGAGGAGTCAGATCCCCTGGGATTAGTGTTATAGATGATTGTGAGCTACCATGGAGGTGCTGGGGAATTAAACCTGCGCTAGAGGAACAGCCAGTGCTCTTCACCTTTGAGCCATCTCTCCAGCTCCCTAATTTTTTTTATCTTTAATATGTTATTTATGTATGTCCCTCTACTGGAAGAGAAACAGAAAGAAGTGAATGTCAATTCTCACGAGAGATAGCGGAATTAGCAGATGTTATTTTGGGATTTAAAAATTTTGGGAAACAAAAGCAGAGTATCGTCAGCTTGAGGTTAAAGTGGGATGCCTTGTTTATAAGATGATAAGGGGGGGGGTGAGTTCTAGCCTCCCCCCACCCAGGACTAGGATGACATATGCTTGTCGTCCTCTAAAAGGCAGTGACTCAAACGTCAAACCTAAGGCTGTGATAGCCCGCACAGTGGGCTTCCATCCATGCATGTGAACGGAGAGGAAAAGGCACTGTATCTTCATTAAGCAGCCAGCAAGGCTTAAGGCTCAAAGCTCCAAGGCAGAGCATTGATTTTAAAACTTATGAAAAGCAAATACTCCCCAGCTGTCACACAAAATCTCTTCTCCCCACAAATTAGCTTCCACACCGATGGCCCAGGCCTCTTAAGAACTAGCTTTAAGTCTCCCTCCCCACCCCCCTGCCACCTACACTGTTCAAAAAAGTGTTTACATTCCTGAAATGCGCTTTCTTCTTTGCTCAGAGGTTCTGCACATGCATTAAGAACCACTTTTGTCATCCCCCAGTCTTTGACCCGCTGAAGTCCTCGCCAAGCTCTGAATCTTAGCCCGACATCACTCCTGGAGAAAGATCTTTCTTGTGCCCTTTCAATTAGGCCAGCCCCACTCCGTCCACTCAACACCATACATTTTGTAATACTTTTTAATTTACGTGAAATTGCCTTGTCTCTCCCACTAGACTTGTGCTGGCCAATAAAGCAGCCACCGGAGAAATTACTTAAATTTAAAGTAATTAAAATCAAGTGAAATCAATAATCAGTCCTTTAGATGCTTAGGTGCACCATGCACCGTTCAAGTGCCCGCTGCCACATGTAGCCAGCAGCTCCCTTTCTGCACCACACAGAACAGGCCAGTAGGGCAGAGCTCCACGGGATGGCACGGCACTGCATTTCAAGCTTGGGGGACCGAGGAGCAGGATACTCAAAGCACACAACACATATCTGTGAGGGGAAGAGGAGACTGTTTCTGTGGGGGGAGGGGTAAAAGGGACTGCAGCTGTGAGGAGGAGGGGGAAGAGGGGACGAGACTACCTCAAGAGAGTCATGACCCTCAGTGTAAAATTAAAGCAAGAGTTTCCAGAGGGAACAGAGGCTAGCATCTCCATGACCGGTGTGTAGAGAAAGACTTCCTAGACAAAAATAGCACTAACCAAAAGGAAAGAATGATAACAAAATTAAGAAATTCTAGGCTGGGCATGGTGGGGCAGGCCTTTAATCTCAGCACTGGGGAGGCAGGGGTAGGTGGATCTCTGTGAGTTTAAGGCCAGCCTGGTCTACACAGCAAGTTCCAGGATAGCCAGGGCCATCCAGGATAGCCAGAGCTACATAGAGAAACCTGTCTTAAAACAAGCCAGCAAGCCAGCAAACAAACAAACAAAAGAAATTCTGATCACGAATAGACAACATTAAAAGAGCAATACGCCTAACCATGCACTGTAAGGAGGTGACATTTTTTCATGGTGCTAAAAATTAAACTCAACAGTTGATGGTGTATTTAGCATGCCCAAGACCCTGGGTTCAATTCCCAATACCAAAAGCTTTAGAGAGGAGGAGGAGGGAGAGGAGAAGAGAAGAGAGCCACTTTGAACATCTGCTTGGCTGTAGGACCAGAGCAAGCTATAGTATGTTCTTCTGTCCAGATGCAGACAGAGCACCCACAGCAGTGCTGCTGAAAACAAGCTAAACCTCTCTGAGTCGTAGAACGGCTCGATACCATTTTGACACAGCAGCATACTATACAGTGAGGACACACGTGAGCAGGAACCCCCATGTTGAGGGGAAGGAGAGGCATGCCCACTGACTGGAGGCTTCTGAGTCCAGAAGTGTGAAAGCATGTCTTCATCTGATTTTAAGTCAAAGCAAGAGGACTGAAAAGAAGCCAGAGAACAGATTCTGTGTTTCGTACCCTGTAACAAGTGAGACTGACGGATCACGGTGGCAGCGGTGATTGTGTATCTTGGTAGAGAGTTGCCAACAGCAACAGGACTGGGAGGAAGCAGAGAGTGCTGGGAATTATCATGCTGTGCTCTGGGCAGCGGCTACCACACGGTGAACACAAACATGGAACTCCACCAAGCTGTAACTTATCATTAGTGCTTGTGCTCGATACTGTGTGCCACTTAGACTTCCGTTTGTAAAGTCTTCAAGCACCACTTACAACAAAAATAAGACATCCTGGAATGAATCTGTAAAATACCGCAAGACCTTCCCAGAGGTAATTAAAGAAGATTGCTGGAAAACCATCAAACAAGACAAACATATTAAAGAGATATACCATATTCATAGATGGGGAAACTCAATAGCACAAGAAAGTCTCTTTTCCCCACAGTTCATCTATCAGTTTGAAACAGTCTGGATGAACTTCTAACAGACTACTTTGAAGAACTTGAAAAGGGATTCTGAAATTGCTATGAAAGAGCAAGGGGCGGGGAACATCCATCCAGATGGCTCCAAAACAGCCATGTGGTGAGGACTGGCCTTGCCAGATCTCAGAATCTCAAAGCCCGTTGTCACAGGCACTGAACAGCCACTGGATCTGCCCAGAGCTTTTGAACAACTCAGAGGAAGAGTAGGAACTTTTCAAGTAGACAGAAAAAAGGCTGTGTACACCAGAGGGAAGGCTGTGTACACCGGAGGGAAGGCTGTGTACTCCAGAGGGAAGGCTGTGTACACCAGAGGGAAGGCCGTGTACACCAGAGGGAAGGCTGTGTACACCGGAGGGAAGGCTGTGTACACCGGAGGGAAGGCCGTGTAC
>CABHPQ010159326.1:0-19073 GCA_902168405.1 Peromyscus aztecus
GGACTCTGGTAACTATTGTTCTACTCTGCACTTTGATGGGAGTCACTGTCACAGATGAGTGAAATTGTGTCTTATTTAGCTTCCTGTACCTACCTTATTTCATTCAGGATAATGTGATCATGTGGCCACAAATGACAAGATTTCATCTCTTTTTGAGCTGAACACTATTTCACTGTGTTCATGTACTATATTTACCATATCCATCATCTGTTGATAGGCACGTAGATTGACTCCCTGCCATGGCTATTGTGAATAATGATGCAACAATCATATGGGGGCAGATTTCATTTTGACACTAATTTTATTCCTTTCGATATATACCCCAGATCATATAGTAATTTAGGTGATTTTTGGAAGAACTTCAAAAAAAAACTTTTTTTTTTTTTTCAAAACAGGGTTTCTCTGTGTAGCTTTGGAACCTGTCCTGGGACTCGCTGTGTAGACCAGGCTGGCCTTGAACTCACAGAGATCTAAATGCCTCTGCCTCCCAAGTGCTGGGATTAAAGGCGTGTGCCACCACCACCTGGTGAACTTCAACATTTTTAACTGACTCTCATGAAGTACCTAAAGGTGCTGCCTCATTTGCAGTCAGTAGAAGACTTAGACATTTTAGAGCTGTGGCTCTGGGGAAGGATATGTACCTGTTGGATAGCTTCTTTGGCATTCATATTGTATTGGTGAAGACCAAAACAACTCTCTTCAAGAATTTCCATTCTCAATCAGTGAAATAGGAATTGTACACTGACCTTAGTGACTACATGGTTTTAGAATACTTTCTTTGTTTCAAGCTATTTTCTCCTCAATGCATGGACTTACATTAACTCTTTAACTCCCCATAACACTCCTTTGAAGATTATGTTAGTATTACCACTTTTAGCAGCTAGGAAAGCCGTTATACTGAGATAAACAGACACTTCAAACTGTTGTGTGTTTAACCAGAAGTCCAATGTCACTGACTATAATATACCACTTATTCATTTACCTCCTTCTTCTGTCAGTTATACACAGGTTAAGGAGCCTAGAATCAACCCTCCCTGGTTTCTTAACTCATTGTTATTAAAAAAAATTTCCTTGCTATTGTTTGTTTTGTTTCTGTTTTATTGTGTAATTTCATTATGCATCTTACATGTGAAATGCTAAGAAAATATGGGTCAGTGTACCCAAATTCTAGTTGTAGCCCAGCTACTGCTCGTAAAAACTTTCGATATAGCATTAATTCAGTTGATCACCTTTGAGGCAAACATGGGACAGCATCCCCATGTTCCCACTGTGGGAATGGATTGGGAATGGTAGACAGATTCTTCTCTTCCTATGTGATAAACCAAATTGAAACCCATACTATTTTATTTTCAATACTAAACTACTAACATTTTTGTTGTAGAGGACAGTATACCTATTGAGAGAAGGGAGGCTTAAAGTTATTAATAAGTTGTATCAACCCTTTTCTTTTCATCAAGACTTGATTAAGTTGTAGCCTGTATTAAAAACAAGAGCAGTGACTAACCAACTGGGATTTTCTGATATCAGAGATGTGAGAGCATCAATAATGATAAACAGATGGTGCAATTAATGTTGGCTACCAACAGAGATCTTAATGTCACTTTTTAGGTCTGCAGCACTGATCAAAGTTGAAAGGGTCATGATTATGTTTGTGAAGGCTTACCAAAAATTAACTTTGTAGACTAAAATATCTTACATTTATGCCCAAGCACTCATTTGGAAATCCAGTTCCCCCCTCCCTTGGGGGAATATCTATGTTCCCTAATTTCACTTTTCAGCTACTCTCTTGCATAGCAGTCCTCCTACTTAAACCTTGGAGCCCACGTCTTCAATTTTTACATTACTTAAGATAGTCTATTTTCCCATCTTTCTCTGTTCAAGCCACTGTCTGAAAAAATGCCATAAAATGCACTACAAATCAAGAAATAACATATTTAAATATTTGATAATGATCTGGTGAAAATTATTATTATTTTTTTTTTACTTTTCTTTAGCATAAGAATCTCAACGGATGTGATCTTTCTTAGTTGGGAAGCCACAGTGATTTTGTTTGAACAGCCCCACCATGTTGTGTCTCTGGTTGTTGTATCCTTTCTCATTGCATCATCTTGTCCCTTCTCACAATTAATGACTTAGCTCAGCTGTCCCCTCACTTGATGTCTGACTAAGATGGTGGAGTAGCAGAAGTCACCATAGAGTACTCAGTAACATATCTAGTAAATCATCTATGAATATTTAGTAAGCATTCTCTGTAAAAAGGAACTGTGTCATATACAAGACAAAAGCCAAATATTTATTCTTGCACATACAATGCTTACATTCTAAGAATATTGGACAGAGGAGTAGAAAATCAACTCCCAGTCTTCCTGTTTGTTTAAATAATTATATAAATTAGTGAACACATTTGCTAATATTGGTCATGATAGAAAAATAGAGGAAAGTAAGTGTTATAAAAGTGTTTAAGTTAGAACAGAGATACCTAAAAGTGATCAGGTTCTAGAAGATCGCTTATAAAGCGTTACTGTAATTATGCAAATACATAGATGCATAAGAAGCATTTTAGTCAGAGGGCAGTCTACATCAATGCTGTGTGATGACAACTACTTAGAATGCAGAGAAGTAGAAATAAGGCAGAGTATAAAAAGTTAAGATGGTGTAAGATCTGATCTACAATATAAAGGGCCATGACACATGCAAATGAATCACAGAAATGGGAAAGGAGTTTGTTTTATACGTAGTAGGGTTCAGCAATGGTCTTCAACCCTTTATGTACCTCAGTCTGCAGGCTCACTTGGTAAAGCATATGCGTTACTGAGTTCAATCCAATCTTAAAATCTATGAGTTAGTGCTGCCAGTATGGGGCTCAAGAAATTTTACCTTTAACGGGTGATTCTAAAACTCTTGGTCTGAAGACACTTTGACAGTAATTGCTATAGTAGATCCCTATTACCTTTTTCTGCCTCGTATAGATTTTGCTGTTTGGAAAAGAAACTTGAATTATTGTGCAAAAATATCTATTCTTACCCAGTTCAACCAATAGACACTCTTAACCTTTGTCACAATGAGCCACTGAAATTTGGCCAAATGATTCCTGGAAATAATTTGAATCTAATTTAGGGCATTCCTGAAACTATTGCAAAGAAAAGCTATCAAATCCCTGAAGAAGAAACTTTAACCCAATATGTAGGAAAAAATCCTCCAAAAGTTAACCCGAGGCCGAAGTGAATGAACTCTGAAGTAGTCATGCCTAAATCATCTCTGCTCACTAAGATCCTCAGTCATATCACTTATTTTTCAGTCTTATGGATGAAAATTTCCCCTGTTCTCTGACACATACAAGCCCAAATCTAAGTATATAGAAAAGTACTGTGGATAATGTACTTTTTAAAAAACTAAATATGATGAGAGATGTGGTAGCACATGACTTTAATGTGCATGTGGAAGGTAGAGGTAGGCAGATCTCTGCGAGTTAGAGGCCAACCTGGTATACCTAGTGAGTTCCAGGACAGCCATGACTATGTAGAGAGATACTGTCTCATTTCTTTTTCTTTTACATTTATCATAGAGAATTGGAAAAGAGAATTTAAATGACTCAGTAATACTTTGCACATGACTATAGTGACTTTTGTATCAGTCAAAGTTGAGATATTTAAAACACAAGCAAATAGAAAGATATAAGTAGTCAGATGACTGTAGAGAGCTGAAAGTGCACTGGACACCACTTAGTTGTGCTATACCCTACCAGCAGCACTATTACCTATACACCACTCACAAAATGACTCTAAGTAAAGTTTATGATTGGACCCCCTTTCCTTCTCTATGAATTGCTGATACTCTCCATAAATAGATGCAGGCTTTCCATTACGAATATATGGAAATTTTCCAAATAGTATCCATGACTGTCTTAATTCAGTGTCATCTACTCACGTTAAACTCTCTTCTTGGTATATTGCACCACTTTGTATATACTGCCTTTTCCTTTCCCTTATAGGGCTCTTATGGTGATATCCATAATTCTGAATCACAGTGTTTTGTATAGAGCATAGCTATACAGATGTCTATTAACTAAACAGTAAGATGATTCATAGTTAAAATCAACATTCCTTTGGGAGCACTTAAAACTCCAAAATCCTTTTGTTCAGAGAGAGAGAGAGAGAGAGAGAGAGAGAGAGAGAGAGAGAGAGAGAGGATGATGATGATGATGATGATGATGATGATGATGATGGGGGTATGGAGCATATGCCATGGCACATGTGGATGGAGATCATAGGAACTTTGAGGAGTTAGTTCTCTACTACAACCCTTATGTGAGTTCTAGGGATTGAGCTAAGGTCACTAGGCTTGCACAGAAAGGGTCTTTATATGCCAAAACACCTCACTGGCCTTTAAATATAGTTTTGAGGCACGTGAGGTTTCTACCATAAACCAAAGATCTTAGCTTCCAATTTTACTGTATTGGAAATTCATAGAAACCACATGTCTTAGCTAGGGTTACTAATTGTGAGGGGACACCATGATCAAAAGCCATTTAGGGAGTAAAAGGCTTATTTGGCTTACATGTTCTGAGTTACAGTTTATTCAAGGAAGCCAAGGCAGGAACTCAGACCAAGCAGGAACAGGGAAGCAGGAGCTGATGTAGAGGCCATGGCAGATTGGTGCTTACTGGTTTGCTCCTTATGACTTTCTCAGCCTGCTTTCTTATAGAACCCATGTCTATCAGCCAAGGGGTGGCCCCACCAACAATGGGTTGGACCCTCCAACATCCATCACTAATTAAGAAAACACCTTACAGGCTTGTCTATAGTTCTATCTTCTGGAGGTATTTTCTCAATTGAGGTCCCCTCCTTTTTGATGACTCTAGCTTATGACAAGTTGACACAAAACTAGCCAGGACACCATATAATAGTTCTAAAATAAAGAATGCAGATATTCAGAGAAACCATAAAAATACTGAAGTACATAAGCAAAATTTTAATTATTATTCAGTAAAATGGGTGAAAATTTAGGTGTTGTCTGTAGTGCTTGTATTTATGCATCAGTTTTACACTGCCATGGTGCTAGTGACCCACTGGCCATAACTGGACCAAAGTACTTTTCTGCAATGATGGAGGGTCTGTGCTGACTGTCTGTTTCCTCTCTTGCCAAATCTTATGAGCACTTGGGCTTCTCAGACAGGGTGTGGACACTGGCAGACCTAGAACATTCTGTAAAGGAAGCTGCCTTTTCTGGGCAGTGCTGTCTGATTTTAGAAATGCTATTACTAAGGTTATAGCA
Organism: Peromyscus aztecus; assembly: GCA_902168405.1. NCBI lineage: Eukaryota > Metazoa > Chordata > Mammalia > Rodentia > Cricetidae > Peromyscus > Peromyscus aztecus. The sequence continues at coordinate 5,275 of CABHPQ010159326.1, forward strand.
GCAAACTGAGTGTCAAATTTACATATATGAAGTTCTGTGTGGTTAGAAACAGGGCATTGCAGATGCGATGAGCAAATCATCATTGGTCCTAAGTACCTGGGTCATATCATTCAGTCTTATACACATGGGATGAAATTGTTCATTCTTTAGAAAGTAACTTGGGGGTGGGTGACCAGAAGGCTCTGTGGCTAAAGGTGATTGTCTCTAAGCCTAATACCTGAGTTTAACTTTCTTTCTTTCTTTCTTTTTTTTTCATTTTCATTTTTCTTTATTAAGAATTTTCTATTCACTCCACATACCACCCACAGATTCCCCATCCTCCCTCCTCCAACCCCCCCAGCCCTGTCTCCCAAGCCACCCCCCATCCCCGAGAACCAACTCTGATAGTTTGTGCTCTGACTTCCACATGTAGGCTATGACACCCATGTGCCCACATACATACACACATATATAAGTAAAAAATGAAGGTTAAATTAAAATTAAAATTCAAGTGTGTAGTCACCTCTGAGGAAAGGCATAAGAAGACAGAGTCATGCTTGAAGAGTGGCAGTGATGGTGATCTTTAAAGTTACTGAAAATGTGTTTCCTTTGTAATTTGGTAGTGTGTTTCTATGTAAGTTAAATGTGAATGATACCTATTTCAAATAAAATATTTTAAAAGAATAAATATGGATTGTCCTTTTTAAGTTAAACTGTATAGGACCCCAAATGGGTTTTAATAGTTGAAATGCTATTTGTTATTTTTTTACATATATTTACTTATGCATGTATTATGTATTTATTTTAGGGGGCACACATGTGTCATGACAGAAGAAAACTTGTAGGAGTCAGTTCTTTCCTTCTACTATGTGGATTGTAAGGATAGACCAAGGCCTCAGGCTGGAGGACAAGCACCCCTGCCTGCTGAGTCTAAGTACATACCCCTGAAATACCATTTTCAGTGTCATAAAATTGAATGCTTGATGCAACTTCCTTGGGAGGATGTGTTAGATCCACAGCTGGTGGTAGTTGGTAGTCATTTCAAGCATGTCTGTTTTGTTTGTCCTGAGCCAATGGCATGTTTTTCTCAGTGTTGTTCACTGTTAACAAATAGCACTTTGTGAGTTCTCTTTTTCTCCATTCCTACAAAAGAGGGTTTTCAAGCATCAACTACATAAAGGGAGAAGGAATTGTCCAAAGTAAATCATATCATCAGTGTTTGACATATGTATGTTCTACTTTGGGGCATCATCACTGAAGGTATGTGTGTCCCCTAAGCTATGGGATCTCCTGTTGTCTAAGAACATCTCTCCATCCTGATAAAGAAGCCCAACTCAAGCTCAACCCTTCATTCTGGAAATACCCAGGTGTCCATCCCACCACTAATCCTCAGGAAGGAAACCATAATGCCCTGCCTAGATCACCACTCTTGTCTCCTAGAAAACCCTAGCTCCCTCATTCCCAGGAGGCACAATCGATTCCCATAGGAAGTTTGCTTGCCCATCATAGTAATAGATCTGCCATCTGTTTCTGCTGAGGTCAGTTTTACACTTCCTCACTTTCATGTTACCTGGATAAAACCTGATCTAACAATCATGTTGTCAGATAGGTTATCAACATATTTACATGCTTCAAAAGTAAACACTTTAAAATCAGTTGAGTTTTCAGGTTGGCTGGGAGATTCTTTGCCTCTTGGGAGGATTCATTCCTTTATCCTTGGTCTGCTGTGTATACGTTGGGATAGCCAGTGGCCAGCTTGACTAGGAGGACCTGTGCTCAAACACTTGAGCAGTTCGCGATCTGGGTCTACTGTCTATAAATGTTCTCAACTGTGCTGAAACCTGAGTGATATCATTCTGCCGTCTCCATCTTACCCTTCATGAATGTTCTCACCTGTGCTGCTCTCACTCTGCCAACTGTGTCTTATCCACTATGTATAGTCTGACAAGTCAGTCAAAAAACAAAACAAAACAAAAACCAAAAAAAAAAACCACAGAAAAAAACAAACAAAAAGTAAACCAGAAAGAAAACCCATTCTAGAGCTCTCCCTGACTTCCAGCATGATTGTCTCACCCCTATGGACAGCATGCTTGCTAACAATAGGCCAAAGCCATAATTCAGGAACACAGCAGAACACTGACCAGAGTTGGGAGGCACACAAAGGACACGAATCTCAGTCACATGAACTGGAGTAGGGAGAGCAGGGCCTCCAATGTGGCCAGTCAATGACCAATGGCTGCATGCTCTCCCTCTTCACTCATGGCTCTCCCCCAACCCCTGATGATTTTCTGTCTATACAGATTCTTCATTCTGCCTTCCTGTGACTGTTACCTTATTTCCATTTTTAAAAAATCTATATTATTCAGTGTTGGTTCACAACTGTTTTAGTCAGACAAAGAAGAATAAGTAGGGAGATGTCTTTTGAGGTCTAACAGAAGTTAGCAGAACTTAAACTCATACATACGATTTATATCTGTTCACTGATTCACCAGTATTGTGGGAATCCAGCTCCCATCTTTTGAAGGGTTCTTAGGTAGAGAGAGGGATTAAGAAATGATAGATAGAAAGAGAGACCTAGTTAATGAGAAGAAAGACAGAAACACAGGATAGCTTCAGGAGGGCCTGGGTCAATACCCAACTGCTTCATCCTTTATTGAAAAGGACTTTTTATAATATGTCAAAGGGAGAGGCAAAAGAGCTCCCCCTTCTAAGATCAAAGCACACTGTACAGCCAAGTGTAGACCCTTCCAAATACCTGGTAACCAGGCCTGTAGTCAAATCATCCCATTATGCAGCCCTGCTGGGTAAAGCAAGCTCAGATTCTCTGACTCTGAGTAGTTTCTCACTAGGAAGCCTCTGTGGGCTCCTACACAGTATAAACAAATTGATTCACTCAAATTCACATGGCTAGTTTCTAGAGTTCTGGTTTACTATCTCTTATTTCTGTTGTTGGTAGGTAAACCCCACCAGTACCTCCCCTCTTTGTCTTCTGCTTTTTCTGTTCCTCCTTCTCCTTTCCTCTTTCCTTCCTTGGACAGTCCTGCTCCCCATTTCCCCCCCTTTCTTCTTGTGTGCTAGATATTGAAATTGGGGCTTTGCTCATTCTAAACATGTGCTTTGTCATAAACCCACACCTCCACCTTCTTTCACCCTTTTGTAAAACTTTTCTCTATAAATAAAAAATTTGACTTGTTGGGAATAAAGGGGCTAAACCCTTTTCATCCCAGTTAATTAGATGTCTGACTTACTCCACAGCCATTATTTCTTCAGGCATTACTTGTGCACTTCCCTAACATCAGGTGTCAAAACATATTAAAAGCACAGCTTTCTGAGACATCAAAGGCAGCAGTGTTCCTTGTTTTGCTGAGTTCCACCTCAGTCAAGTGAACACCAGTCAAGAGACAGGTAGGACTTGTTCTCAATATTGATCTCATTGCTTTTCTATATGTGCAAAAGTCTGCCTTAACTCAGATCCCAATATCTCAGTAATTTATGCAGAAGGTCAAAGACATGCCCAACTGAAAATACTTTGTGGGATGATGTAGAAATTCCAGGGAATAACAGAGAGGTACAGAAAATATAACGGCCTTGTTAGATGGACTGTTTAAAGGTTAAGTTGGTTATCACATGTAGTCCATCAATTCTGCAGTGAAGGGTTTGACAAGATCCTGCAAGGAATTAGATTTTCAACCATGATAATAGCCTTGAGTTAAGCACCATCAGCAGCTGTTTGAAAAACATCAGATTAATCTCAGATAGGGTGGGTCACAAATTGAGAAGGTCAATTTTGAAAAAAAAAAAAAAAACACTCACTATTTAAACCTTAGCTCAATTGGATAACAAATACAATAAGGCACTATTATCCTCATTGTACAATTGAAGAGAGACCAGAGGAAAAATAAGTGGAGAAGCTGAACGTCTCTCCCTAATTTTATACTACTATCAAGTGCAAAGGTCTAGCCTATCCACTTCTAGGATCACTTCCTTTGCTTCCTTAACAGACGGCTGGAAACATAACTTGTCCTACACGGGAAGCACCTGCAGATGAACTGCAAAAAGACATTATCTCAGTCAAAATGAGTCTATTGTAGTATTAACAGAACTGAACTTGGGTTTGAAAGACACTGACATTCCGTTGGAATAGGCATCTCAGTGTAGCCTGTCACTATCTCCTGAGATAGATTAAAATAAGAGGAAGGTGATGGGCACAGGAAATGGTGGGGTTCATTTTGAAGCTGACTCGTTTTTATTTTTCCCTCTTTCATTTGAAGCGTAGGAAGGAATTTAACCCTTTTTCCTAACAGGTTTTTGTTGTTGGTGGTGGTTTTCGTTTCTCCTTTATATCGAATGAAAGATTGCATGAGCTTCTTTCTCTCTCCACTTCTTCTTACAGTCTGGACATTATTGTGTGAAGTCAGCCGGGTTGACCTGTCTCGCCATCTCCCCCTCCCCTGGTTCTCCTAAGGAAAGAGAAGGAGACCCAGTATGTGTACCTGGAGTGTGTGAAGATGGTGGAACCCAAAAGCAGAGTGTGGCCCGTATTATACAAAGGCCAGGAATGGTTAATTACCCTGTCACAGCAAATAGACCCTGTCAGGAGCAGTTCTGTGATTTTCCAGGGGAAATCAGCTTTCCCTGCAGGCTGCCAAGCCCAAATGAGCCCCATACAGCACCTGTGGACCTGAACATCAAGTAATTATTCCACTATCTTGCCTAAAAACAAAGCCTGTGTGACCCTTCTGCAACCTCTGACCTTTGCCAGCTAACATAAACTAATGATGTTTCCAGCGAGAGGGGAGAGAGGCTGGAGGTAATCCTCTGTGGGAGTTGTCCTTCATGCTTTGTGCCACTTTGTCAGTTCAGGCGATCCAAAAATGACCACTCTCCAATCCAGGGTGTTGCTGGGCAAAGCACTTAAAGAGATATGCAGAGGCCATTATCACAGATAAACCTCATTGGCCAGGATTTAGTAACCCACCTGAGTGGTCCACATGGTCCAGTTAGCAGCAGCACCAGGAAGCCATTGTTACCATCACTTAGCAGCAGTTACAGCCTGGTCAAAACAATTTTCTTATTTTGTTTTCTTTTTGACAACTTGTTAATGGCCCCGTGATTAGGTGTAAGGGATAACCCAATCCAGGGACACCTAAGCAAGGTTAGAGGTTAATTGAGAATTTCTATCTCAACAGTTTGAGATCTTGCCACCTTTGCTGAGTGAATACTCTCAAGGAAGGGGAGAGAATGTGATATGATTAGTTGAGAACAGGATGGAAATCCTCTCAGATGAGAAAGGAAAACTTGACAAGGAATCCAACCAGAAGGACCACCTGGGTCACATCTAGATGCAGAGAATAATTGTAAGTGTTCATCTGGTGGATGCGGCAAAAAGAGGTATGCCTGCCTGTCATTCATAAAAGCAAAAGGCCACTGCTATAAACAGGAGGCATCCCAGAGTAATGGAAATTCCAGAAGCTAGCTGCAGCTTTGGGACATCTTACAGGCTACCAAGGCTTCCTTCTCTTCTGGAAGTTACGTTCAAGTTTCTAGGTGGCTGCCTTTCTTGCTGGAAGCTGGGGATGCAGGTTGTCTTTGGTCACTTTGTGAAGGGTTCTATCCACATCCACAGGAGCCTTCGCAGCTGAGAGGAAGTGGCCCAGCAGGACCTCCTCTGCTGTGGTACAGGCAGCCTCAGCCCTTGCTTTTGTTCTCTTCACTCTCATGAGCCTCTCCTTTCTGTCCCTTGGAAGTCGTCATCAACGCATTTCCCTTTACATTCAGTAGCAGATGCCATGTGTCTGATAAATCAGGGATACTGGAAGCATTATTAGCGCTTTCTGAGCTATTCATTTCTCACCTGTTTTTCTTGTTTTGTCCGGTTTGGTTTTAACCCTCTAGATTGGCCCTCCCCAGCACAAACTCATACTCCCAGCTGCCAGATTCCTCCCACTGGAAGTTTGCTAAAAATTGCCAACTCATTTTCTTCCCCCCTCTCCCCCCACTTTTTTTTCCAGTGCAGCTGGTGCCAAAATGTGATTTGTTTTGCTCCAGTCACTGAAGTTTTTGTTTTCCTTTATTTCAACCCCATGCTGGCTTCCCCACTCGCTGCTGAGTCATCTGCTGCAGGTGTTCTGAGCGGCTGGTATTTATGTCACTTGCAGATGCTTTGGGTAAATTACACCATGTTCCTGCCCTCTGGTGAGGCTTCCCTTTGATCCCAGGCTTCCTGTGGGCCCTGCACATGTGCGGAGCATCACGGCACTGGGTGAACTCTTAGATGGATTCTACCCAAAATCGCTTGGGGTGTTACGAACCCCACGAACTGATCTGATGAGACCCATTGAAACTAAGAGTTTGGTAAGAAAACACCCTGAAATCACAAGGTATTACAGTTCAGCATACATAGGAAATTTCAAACCAAATGTGAATTAAGCAGAAGTGGGTGATCTAGCTGCTTAAGGAAGCTAACACAAAGGGCCACATTCTGTTTCCACAGAAAGGGAAAGTTATGTTGAAAAAGGCCTGGAAGAGAAAACTTACAAAGTCTGAGGGACATACATCTAAAGTTTTTCCTTCCTTTACATTTTTTCTCACTCTTGTCTCTTTATCCTCTCTTCCAGTGCCCAGGTAAAGACTAGCTCTCAAAGAAGGACCCCTAAATTTTATTTTATTTATATTCTTGACATACAGCATCCATCAGAAACTAAGAAATCCTAGATCTCTTTTGTGTGAGTACGATGACCTTTCTTCATCTAGAAAGGCTCAACATATTATCTTCCTTGCATGGATTTAAAAATTAGCAAGGGGAATCTCTAGTCCTAGGCAAAGGCATAAAATGTCAATTTACACTGTCAGAGATAGGCTTTGGAGGGAGCAGTACTTTCCTGGTACAGCAGGAATTTTGTTCTTCTAGGCTACCTTGCTTCTCCCGGAGAGATCCACTCTTGGAGGATGTTCCCAGAGAGAAAGGCCTCATGCTAGCACCACACCAGTCCTAGCAAACAGTGCTCACTGAGCTATGGGTACAGAAGTAGCTAGAGACCTTGGTAGCACAGCCATCCTGAGCATCCTTTGCAGAGACAGTATTCCCAGTGTTTTGCAGTGAGTCTGAGGATTTATTTCCCTAAGTATCTCCCAGTACAGTGAAACAGCCAGCTCTGGACTGTCATTTCAGCTGATCAGCAAGAGCATCAATTGCCACTTTCCAGAATTTCTGAAGAATCCACTGAAAGAGAATAGTCCCGACCTAGGAGCAGTGAGAACAGTATGGAAAGACACTTGAGAGTGACATTCCCAGGGCATCAGGAACTTATTACCACAATGAACAAGACCCCAGGGTTTCTAGTGACATCCAGCAGTGAACACATTCTCTTGCTCAGAGGATAGGAAGGATGTGGCCCCCTGGTCTGCACTCAAGAGGTTGGCATGTTTCATTTTGTGACTTGGGTACAGCTCTCTTCACCAAGCTTGTTTCTGGCAGCTGAAGCATGGAGAGTGTCAGAGGTGGCAACAGCTGATGCTTCTAGCCACTTCAGCTCTAGAGTGACACACATCGTGTTTGTCTGCTTTCTATTGCTTACAGTTAGTCGAACTTAGAACCACTAGCATTGGGACAGTATGCCTTTCCAGTGACATTGGCTAAAGAGGGAGGGACAATTTTGCTGATTAGTGCTGAAATCTACTACAACAATCTTACTGTTTGAGAACACCAGGCCTGCTATCTAAGGGATAATAACTGTTGTTATAAAGCACACCAGTTCACAGATTTTCTTAACACTCATGTAAGGAGGTGAAATAGTTATAAAATGCTATAATAAAACCCTACCCAGACACCTAACTTTTTAAAGGTACTTTCTTGATATTTTAGTTTTCGTGATTGATTATTTACTCATGCTATACATTTTTAGTGAGGAATAAAGAACAATTATTTTAATTGTGTCTAGAATACCTGATTTCGGTCATTATTCTTTTTTCTAAATCTTCCATTAAAATAATTGAAGCTCAAGAGTCAACAGCTTCTTGCAATATAAATATTATAAATATATTCATGTGATATCACTGGTCATGTAAAAGACGAGAATGTACAGATAAGTATGAAAATAACTGGATACATTGGTTTGAACTTCATTTAACTTAGTGAGCAAGAGCACACCTTCTGGCCCAAGAACACAGTATTACTGTCTCGGTTTTTTAAACATGTCAATTGTTCTCCAATTTTGCAAATACATCAAATGCTTTTTCTCGTACCAGTTTTTAAAAGTATTTCTTATCACTCATTGGGCCTTCAAGAACACAGATATTTCCAGAATGTTGATGTCAGAATCCATCACTCACTAACTGTATCTTTTCCAATAGAATGTCTGACTTTCAGTATTTAGCAAGAGTGTCTTCATGGAGTTGAGTTAGTCCTTTGACATTTGGATGGTTCAAGAAACATATCTCTGAGCCATAGAGTTTTCTATTACCAAAACACCTGACAATTTATTAATCTTATTACTTTAATAAGGGTCCTGGTAATGTTTCATGACATTTGTATATTTTCAGGGCCAAGAGACCCACAAACACCATGTGGCAGGCCACTGGACACAGAACTTCCATCCTTCTTCTTTGCCAACATCTTCAGTGTTTGTGGAAACAAATTGGTCATCTGTTGGGGTTGTTTCTCCAGAAAGGATCAATTTCAGGCCTCAGCAAAGTGTCAGGAGTAGGTTCCATTTTCTGCCTCTAATTACTCTAAGAAATTTATATCAGAGACATCTGTTTTTAAATGGTTGAGCTGTTTTGAAGTGGTAAGACAAGGAGATGGTTATATTTTTTAACAGTGCGGTCAATATGCAAGATGATAAGTAAATGGAGAATAAATGATGGATGCTGTTCTTAAGTCTTCCAAGATAATCCCCCCAGAGCTGTGTTGTTCATTATTAGAGCCAGAGTCAAAGATTACTATTAAATTTAAGGTATTTATGACTAGAAATTCAGGTTCTTACCACATCAGCCACATTTCAAGTGCTCAATAACTGCATGTTGCTAGTGGCAACCATGGTACAGAGCACAGACTTTGTCTATTTTAATCACTGGAGAAAGTTCTGTTGGACAGGAACTGGTGGAGTTTTTTTTGCTATTGAAGCGACACTGAACAGAATAGGCTGAGTGACTATGTGGGGAAAATGTATTTCTTTAAAAATTGTGTTCTGAAACTTTCAGTTCCAGCCCTGGAAGCAGGATGTCCTAAAATCTGGACCAAGGGAACTTCAATTATTATGAAAGAATTCATTCGTACTTCTGGTGAACATGCACCCTGTGCTAGGTTCTTATTCATGTTACACCATTTTAATCTTACCTAACTGGGTAGGAGCTATTTGTAGATTACTTTGAGATGAACGAAGTTAAAGGAACATGACAGGTGACCCAAGATCACCATTAAGTGACTATATTCCAAACAAAAGAGTTGCTTTCTGAGATGATGACACAGTATGCAAGTACAGCTCTCTCTGCTAGCAACCATGTAATGTGCACAAAAGGGTAAAGACCAAGCTTCAAAGAAAAGGAGAAGAGAAAGTGAAGGGTACTTGAGCTCTCAACATACAGGGACAAGTGGGAGATTTTTAGACAACAAGGCAGAAATTCAGTTAGGATCTATAGGTAAAGATGCAGAAAAGACTGTTGGTTTCCAGGCTCAACCTAAAAACAAGTTTTAGTCAGCAAGCTTGATACTGAAATTGTCCAACGGTCAGGAAACGATTCTAATTTTTTCTAAAGTCAGACTGGATCCAAGATATAAGGCACTGGCTCTGGTACTCTGACATTGTTTCTGGACTGCCATTCTCACAGCCTTGATCAACTAGAAATCTACAGCTTTCTACTTTTCTCAGTGATTCTTAGCTTAGCCATGACATTCCAGAAGAACATGTTCTGAGTTAGGATGGGTGGGATATGCTCCCTGATGGGTTATCTACTCTCAAGTGGCCAGCCCTAAACACATGTCCATATGAGCAACACTAAATAGAGTCAGTACATTGTGTGTGTGTGTTTGACAATGATAATTAAAGAAGATGAAGTCATGCACTTGAGAGGGAGTTGGATGAGATGAGGAAGGAGTTAGAGCAGCGAGAAGGAGGCATAGGAATGTTGTAAATATAGTACTCATCTATGAAATTCTCAAAACAATAAATTAAATTAGAAACAAGAAGAAAATAGTAAGATGAAGTAACAGGACCGCAAGAATAGAGGGGTTTGTTGCATGCTCCAATGTAGTCATTAATGGATATACCCAGCTTATAGTGTATTGTTCTTGTATAATTTATTAATATCTCACCAAGGATGGCTTAGCCCTGTTTTATTGTATGAAATCCTGCCATGGTTTTTGGATTTGGAAATGTTTTCTTATGTTATCTAAAGAAGAAACACAGAAGATTGTTCAGCATCTGGTTTTATTAGCAAGGTATAACTATAGTGACAATATAATTTATTGTCCAAATGGAGACACTTTTGAGAACGAATGTAATCATTTATAATTACACCAGAACCACAGGTGTAAAGCAGAACAGCCCAAGGCAAGCCAGAGTACCATGTCACCTAGGTACACCACAGCTGGATACATTTGGACTTAAGCCATTTTCCCACCCCAGCTGAATATGAGCTCAAGCCCACTCCTCACTCTCAAACAATTTACACGCTAGTTAAAACCATGATGTAAATGAAAAACGGAAATGGCAAAATGCATTTTAAATAAAATTAAGCATCATGGAAAAAGGGAGTAGATAATCACCACTGAGCATTTTTATTTTTAAAGAAACAATTACTTGATTCAGTATCTAAGAAAGAAAATGGCAAGTAACCAATGGCTACTCGGAATCTATCTCCTCAATTGAAAACAAAACAAAAAAATTTCCTAACTCTCGTTAAGGCATTATGCTGGATATTTTATCTGTAGTATGCCCTTAGAATCCAAAGTAGGGCTGGCTCTGTGACTCAGTGATTAAATGCACAGCTGCTCTCTCAGAGGACTCTGGTTCAATCCCTGGTACCAGAATGATCTCTCATAGCCATCTGTAACTCCAGTTCCAGGGGACCTCACACCCTCTTCTGGCCTCAGTGAACACTAGGAATACATGTAATATACATGCATATATTCTGGCAAAACACCTATAAAATTAAAAAAAAATAGTAAAAGAAGTCAGAAGAATTTGGAGGACATTTTGATTGGTACAATGGGTCTGCTCCTGGGATACAGTGGGTGAGGATCTAGAACTGTCAGCTTTCTGCTATGTGTTGGATGACCTATGAGGAAATGTGGATTTGCTGCTATGTGTTAGATGGTCTCTTATGAGGAAATGTGGACTTGCTGCTATGTGTTGAATGGTCTCTTATGAGGAAATGTCTCAGGTCTCACAGGACATTTACACATGTGAAAAAAATCTACTTATACATACCAAAGTCTAGCGGTGAATTGTGATATAGGCTGTAATTCCAACACTGAGGTGGTAAGGCAGAGGCATCTCACATTCAAGGCACTTTAGGCAAGGCCAATCTAGATTACATAGTAAGGCATTACATAGACTACATAGACTACAAAACCAACAACCAGTAAAAAATGACCCACCAGCTGTCTAAGCCTAAAAGTTAACTCCATTTTACAAACAAGTACAAAGTAACTTCTTACAGTTACTAGTGACTAGTGGCAGCTTTTACACACTTTGAGGAAATGTGTCTTGTTTTATTTGGCACTTGGCCAAGATGCATTATTGCATAAGCAGAACACCGGATTTACAATTGAGTGTCCATACAGCATAGCTACATTGGTGACAATCAAGGTGACCACACAGATAAACAATTTCTGTGGCCCAGGAAAGTTATGCTCAATCATCTACATGTTACAATACTATTCTAATAGTCATTGCTTTAAATTTATTTTACAATGTGCTTTTACAGTTTTATTAAAACAGTATATTGATTTAAAGTAGGCCTATGGATAGTTTATATTATTTATAAATTTCAATTTACTGTCATATAGGCCAGATTATAAAGATAATAAGTTAAATGGGAACCTTTGAATCTTATAGAAAAATGGGCCAGAGGCCTAGGGCACAGTTACCTCCCTGTAGTCTCTGAATTTCAGTAGAGTTGCATAGAAATATACAGATTTTTCAGACTTCACCCAGGCCAACAGAATGACAGCCTCATAGTTGATATTCTTGCAATCTGTGATTTAACAAGACTTTCACATAAGCGTATATTGCTCTTCTGCTTGCAAAGATTTGAAGATTATAGCTCTGGGTAGGACAGAGATGAGTAATGCATTGTCTCCAAAGACCCTCTAGTCTAACAGGAGATAAAGAGATATCTTCCTACTTGAGTTACATGAGTAAGAAAATCCAGGGGATCATGGTGACCAAGAACACAATAGAAATTTGGCAATAACCTAATTCCAGAGATTGATCATACCAAGCAGGACATGACTTCTCAAGAGCAAAAATCTGGGTTCTGAGACAAGTTTAAACTCCACAACTCTGACTAAAATAAGCAGGACTCATGCTGTTAAGACTCAGTCTAGTCCTAAAAACATACACAGAGCTGGTAAGCTGCTCCAGGACACGTCATTCTCTGATTTTCAATAAGGAGCACGCAGCTGCATGCTGTCATATGCCTTCTGATTTTCTTTAGGCCGAGTCTCCTTCAGATAAATTAGTGCCTGAAGCTTTAGGAAGCCTGTTTCTTAGTGGCCTTGAAGAATTTCTGGGTATGACAGGTTTGCATGGCAACATGCCCACAGCACTTGCTGTGCCGGTGGCCTCTCCACTTTAGAAATATGTTCACAACCAGTTACACTAGCCTCACTTGCCTATTAACTTTTAATGGCCCTGGTTAAATATTAAGAGATAGTTGATGACCCAGTTCGTGGCTAGCAAGAAAAGCTTCAGCAAGTCAATATGGTGAACTAGGAAGCTTTCAAGGAAACAAGCTGGAACCACAATGACATCTCAATGGAAAAAAAATGTGGGTAGATGAATCAGTGGCTCTAGAATAGACCTCATGGTTCTAGGATAGACCTCACCTTTCAGCAGATGTTAAGGAGATTATCAATGCAAGTTTCTCCATGTAGCAGAGAAGAGAGGAGAGAAGAAAGGAGAGAGAGAAACTTTCTGTTTATAGGTCTTACTCCTACATTTGCTCTGATAAATTGTGTGTGTGTACACTCGGGCACACAGGTATACACATGCATATGAGTTTGTATGTTACAATCTCAACACAGTGTACCAGAGATAGTTTTCTAAATGTTGTGTTGGAAAAATTCATGAAGCCATTCCCTTCTTTTCTCTACACGGGAATGTCTTCCTAGGTTTCCTCTCTGTGTTAGAAGCTACAAGATATTTATTTCCAATACTGAGCTGCTTTCTGTGGTGTTCATCAAAACTTATGAATGTCAGCAAGTACATATGTGGCATAGTCTAGTGCAGTGGTTCTCAACCTGTAGGTTGCATAGCAGATATTTATGTTACAATTCATAACAGTAGCTCAATTACAGTTATGAAGTAGCAACAAAATACTTTTATGGTTGGTAGTCACCACAACATGAAAAACTGTATTAAAGTGTCACAGCATTAGGAAGGTTGAGAATCACTGTCATCACTATTCTAGTGTTTTCCAAGGTCATTCCAGCACCTGTGAAATCTATTTTTATGGACTGTGGAAAATCATTAGTCACATAAGGGTGGAAGGAGGGAATAGATGGGAGAGGGAGAGGGAGAGGGAGAGGGAGAAGGAGGAAGGAGGGAAGGAGAGAGAGAGAGAGAGAGAGAGAGAGAGAGAGAGAGAGAGAGAGA
>CABHPQ010159327.1:5284-64982 GCA_902168405.1 Peromyscus aztecus
AGAGAGAGAGAGAGAGAGAGAGAGAGAGAGAGAGAGAGAGAGAGAGAGAGAGAATCTTTTCTCCAAGGAAGAATCTCCTGATAGGATACCAATCCTAAGTGGCCAACCCTAAATACAGCTCGATAAGAACAATGCTAGGTTTCAATAATAATTAAAAAAAAGGTCATAAATTTGAAAGTGAGTAGGGATGATATGGGAGGAGTTGGAGTGGGGAAAGAGAGGTCAAGATGGCAATGATGTAAATACAGCACTCTTTTATAAAATTCTCAAAAAAGCTTTAATTGAAACAGTATTTCCTATCATGAAATTTGAAACCAATTACTACTTCACTTCACTGAATTACCAGCCAGGGTGTGTGTAATTATTATCACACTCACTCATTCATTTTATAATATTATGAATAAATACTTTATGTGGGAGATAGACAAGAATGGAGAAGACAAAATTGTTATGAATACATGATTTAGTTATGGGCATATGTACTCCAAATAACAGCTATCTACTCCAAATAACTCACTTGATGACTAACATCTTTAATGATTGCTGCACTTTCTACAGATGTTATTTAATATTTAAAACAATAATCAAAGCTACAAAACATCTACATTTCATAAATGAGAAAGCTGAGGCAAAAGTAAATTAGATAAGTGGTCCAAAGCCATGATGGAGGTTTATCCTAAGTGCTCCAACATCTGTGTTACTGATCAACACTTGTAGGAATTTAGTTGAGAGAATCTGGTTCTGAGTGTTGGGCTCATAACAAAAAAGCTTTATGGAGAGGTTATCATTGGCATAAGTTTATAAAAATATCCAGAGTCTTATACTTCTAGCTAACAAGAGTTGGATTGTGATGACTACCTCCCACTGCAAGCAAAAATAAAAGCTGGACAGAATTTAAAAATTTAAGATTGTTTGAAAACACCAGAAAGCCATCACGGCAAGCGAATGTGGGTACCAAGGGTTCCAGAGGGAAAGAAGGCCTGTTAACTGTGATATTCTGGGTTCCTTTCCCCCTGAATCATTAGTTAATACACATACAGTATATGTGAGAAACCATAGAAGACAAGAGAAGACAGTTTCTGAGAGACAGAATTGCAGTGCTGTTTGGAGGTAAAGATAACAAGAAACAACACAATGAACTTTCTAGGCATTTGGTTTGGAGTCCTGAAAGAGTATACACCATGAACAACAGACATTAGAAAGCCAGGCCTAAGTTATTTATAAATAGTTAAATCTCCAATGCCTTGACTTCTACATTAAGTGGACAGCAAGGAGGTTCAGAAGAAGGAATTAGGGATTCCGGAAAAGTTAATCTTTTACTAATGTTTAGAAAGGATTGAGATATTGGAGAACAAAAGGTACACAGTATGAATGGCATGTGTGCTGTGGATATAGCTCTGTATAAATAAAATGCTGACTGGCCAGTAGGCCAGGCAGGAAGTATAGGTGGGACAAGCAGAGAAGAGAATTCTGGAAACAGGAAGGCTGAGTCAGGAGATGCTGCCAGCCGCCGCCATGAGTACCAACATGTAAGGTACATGTAAGCCACGAGCCATGTGGCAAGGTATAGATTTATAGAAATGGGTTAACTTAAGATGTGAGAACTAGATAGCTAGAAGCCTGATCCATTAGGCCAAACAGTTTAAATAATATAAGTGTCTGTGTGTTTATTTTATAAGTGGGCCACGGGACTGCTGGGGCTTGGCAGGAGCTGGAGAGAAGCTCTCCAGCTACACCTGTGGCACAGAAACGTAGACCGGCAAGATTAAAGGCACAAAACACCAAAGCTCATGACAGAAAGACACAGATAGAGCTGCAGGTTCATGTGTCTGAAACGACGTGGGGCTCAAGCAGAATGAGAACACAGAAAACACAGGCACTGGATGATAAATGGATAAAAAACAACACTGAAGAGAAAATATAATAGAGGGGGTGGGGAGGACAAAGACCTTTCAAACGACCTGTATCACGATTCTTTACTCATTTCTTAGCTAAAATAGTGCAGACTAGAAGAGACAGCACAGCAACTTGAAAATGCTGGGGAGCATTGTTGCTGTGTTATAATTCTTTCCTTAGTGAATGTACTGGCTGGCTGATTTTACATCAACTTGACCTAAGCTAGTCATCAGAGAGGAAGGAGCCTCAACTGAGAAAATGCCTCAATAAGATCAGGCTGTAAGGCATTTTCTTAGTGATTGATGGGGGAGGGTCCAGCCTATTTTGGGTGGTGCCATCCTTGAGCTGATGGTCCTGGGTTCTATAAGAAAGCAGATTGAGCAAACCATGGGAAGCGAGCCAATAGACAGCACCCCTCCATGACCTCATCATCAGCTCCTGACTCCAGGTTCCTGCCCTGCTTGAGCTCCTGTCTTGACTTCTTTTTGGTGGTGACCAGCAATATGGAAGTCTAAGCCAAATAAACCCGTTCCCCCTTAGCTTGCTTTGGTGTTTTGTTGCAGCAATAGAAACCCTAACTAAGACAGTGAGAGTATACTTTAAAAAAATAGAGCAAAAGAGATTTCCTCACAGAGAAAGTTTTACTTTTAGCAGAAACTCCTGCGTTAAATCCTTCTCTCCAAGGGAGGGAAGTGAGTACAGACAAAAACCAGAGTAATGGTGCCAATGGTAGAAGCTCAAGTGAGGTGGAGTAAACAGTGAGGAAGAACAGCTGTTTATGCACCGACATTAATATACGGTGACATTTGGTCAAACACGTGACAAGCACAGCACACAGTGGGATAGGAGTGATGTAACTGTTCTAACATACTTGCATCATCAAGAAATTCTAGCTTATACTAGAGTTAGAGAGGGCTTCATGGCACCAAGAAAGGGATGAGCAGGACTAAAAACTGTTTAAAAATGAGAAAAAAAATAATAGAGAAGAATAGTATTAAAACAAAAAAAATACTTGATGAAACCCAAAGAAGATAGGAAATGAGTGAAAAGAAATGTCGAGAAAAATTTGGAGAAAGAGAATAAAATATTAAGATGGTAGGTTTATACCCAAATGCATCAGTAACTGATTAAATTTACAATAAATGAATAAATGATTCCCTAGGTAGCCAAAAATTGTTAGAGTGGGCAACTTGTAACAGTTATACAGCATGTAAAGCTGACAGAAATGCAAGTATACAAGCAACATTATATAAATTGAGCAGGCTGTGTTTATATATTTAGGGATGTATATGTATACACACACACACACACACATATATACATATTTGTGTGACAACAATAAATTTGAAAGAGAGAAGAGAATACATGGAAGGGTTTGAAGGGAGGAAAGAAAATGAGAAAATGATATGATCACATTATAACTTCAAAAAGTGGAATAATGATTAAGATGCAAATGTAACAGTGTGGAAAACTAAAGCCAAACTAACAAAGAACATAGCGGCAATCAAAGAGCAAGTGAAGCCAACGTTAGCTCTGCGAATGTCAGGTGATGTGCTTTAAGGGTCGGAGCAATGGTGGTAAAAGTTGCATTTCAATATGATGCAAAAGTCAATCCACCTGGGTTACACAGCAATTTTAAATTTATGCACACCAAATTATAAAGCTCATAAATCAAAACCTGAAAGAATTGCTGTATAAATGAATTCGTGAACACAGGGAAACATTTTCAACAGTAAAATTTCAGAATATTATGAAAAAAGAAAAAGAATCAAGAAAACATATGGAGTATTTAGAAAAGGAACACTCGTATTTTTTCCCCAAGTGATGATAAAGAACTTTATGCAAATGATTAATACGTATTTGTGTATCCTAAATTAATTAAAATAATAAGAAACTGTTGGGCCATCTTTGCTACAAATATGGACTAAGTATCACAAAATAATGCCAGCACTTCATACTCACCAATTTACATAATAGATAATATGCTGCTATTATGTTAGACTTCATTAAAATGAACAATTTTTAATTTTAATTTTTAAAAATCGCCATGTGATGGAAAGACTGTTCACTGGGTGAAGGTGTTGCCATGCACCCCTGAGTTCAATCCTCAGACCCTGTGTGAAGATGGGAAGAGAGAAGCAACGGCATAAACTTGTTCTCTGGCCTAGGCATGTGTGCCGGGGCATGCACAATGACCCCTTAACAAAAATCATAACAGTAAGCATCCTCATCACAACAAATCAGGCAACTGTAACTTTACACTGAGAAAAACCTAGAACACTTAGTCTTACCCAGTGACAACCACTAAATTCCATCAATATTGGGACAAAGAAGTAACATCATTCATCTCTTGGTATATTTAGAGGTGTCACATGATGTCACTTACACACACACACACACACACACACACACACACACACACACAATGTGACCAGTCATTTTCCAGTCACATACCATTCAGACTCCCAAAGCAAGAGCAAATGGAGGTAGAAGTTTACTCTCAGTAGGGAAAACATCTGTGTGGATTCAAAACACTGAGGTTTTATCTTCTACTTATTGACTATATTTTAATTTAATCTGTGGGTTGAGTTGAAGTAATGTTCCATAATTATGAACCTAGGCTAGAATACTGACAGAAAAATATTACTTTATCAATACAATGGGTTGAATGCAAATATTGTTATGCTGAGTCACAAAAGCAATAGAATGATTTGTGTTTGTGCAAAGCTCTGGAAAATATCATGGGCACAAAGCAGATACCATGACATATTTCCTTTGTGACAAGGACTGAAAGATGTAAAACTGAAGATGTCTATAGCAACTGTGAGGAGAAAATCCCATTTAGAAACAATGAATGACGTAACCTATGGAAACAGAAGGGAACAGCACAGGCTCTTTCTACACATTAGCTCTCTGGACCTTCAAGTCACAGCCTTTGTCAAAAAGAATTTTGTCTCCAGCTTTACAAGATGAGGTTTCTGAATCTAGAACATCTTACTAAACGTGAATTCTTGACAACACTGTCCTTATGTAAGGGATGTTTTTGCTTATTGTCCTAAAGCCAAGACATGTAGTACCAATATAGCAAATAATAATAATAATAATAATAATAATAATAATAATAGCTTTGGCGACAGAAATTAGTTTTCTAAAATACAGTATTTCAAAAGATGCGGTCAAGACTGGAACTTATATTTTAATGGTTTGAAGTTAAATAATTCTTATAACACCACGAAATCTCATCAGCAGTATATCTGACTTTGATAAAGGGGACCAAGTTTTTTGAAGAGCCACAGCATCATAATAAAACATAAAAACAAGTAGGACACAGGAGTGATTTGAAAATAAGCTGAATTATTGGTTGCAGACTAATTTTTAACAGAATATAATATGAAGTAGATTTCTGTTGTGTCAATAATTCACTCTTGAGAAATCCAATAGTGGGAAAGCAGCAGTAGTGATGGTGATGTCCTCTATGAGAATAGGAACTTAAACAACACGATTAACAGTGAGATGAAAAGGGACTACCTTGATGCTTATTGTACCTTCTCGTTTCAAATAAAGTATTACCTTGCTGTTAGGTCATTCAAATATTTAGAAATTGACTTTTTCAGTTGTCCTTGGAATAAGTTTTCTGCCTGATATTTTTAAATATTTGGGACTATGTCTGTATGCCAGGTGCTGCACAAACAATGCACAAGTTCTAGGAAGATGAACAAGATCAATTGTTTTCTCAATCTACTGGAGAAGCAGAGATACTGTGTCAGTACAGACTGCTGAGCTGGAAAAACACTATCAGCAGTTAGCCAAATTGGAAATGTAATACAACATGACCAAGGAATGCCTCTCCTAGGTCTGGGAAATTCTTACATGTGTTTACTGTAGAGCTTATGCTAGAATATTTACCAAAATATTGTTTGTGGCAACAGAAAGTTGGCAGCCATGAATACAGAATGTGCAGTGTAAAATGCCACAAAAAAGCTAAAAGTGGAGCAACACATGTACATATGCCAAAGGGATGGGCCATGAGGGTACAGCCTGGGTTGATGGACGAAAAAATCAAAAGTAAGCCTAGAATGTACTAATATCAGTATCAATTATAACTGCATGCAAATATAATTGTATATTTCATAAGATCATCTAAAGACTGAATAATAGACTTCAGGGGGCATGATCATTTAGATAATAAACAATGAAGTGCAAAGTCAGAATAAGGACATAACTTAAACTAACAAGTAAAAGAACAGATAGGGTACTCCAAAGAGGGTTATAGACTAGCTAAAGAAAATAAGTTATCTTTGACTAGTGTAACTATAATCCTTAAATTAAGGCTACGGTGGGTTGGAATTTTGACAATAGGTTTTTCATATATTTTGAGAAAATGTTACTCTTGAACACTTAAATATAATTGACTTAAAATCCAATATACAAGGACTGGAGATATGGCTCAGCCACTAAAAGGGTAGGTTCAAAATAAAAAAGACTAAAGTTAAGTATATTAGCTGAATTTCCTGGAAAAGAAAATTGACTAATGATCTAAAAGGCAATGACTACCAATGTTACTTGTAACTTATTTTAGCTTTAGAATTTTTAACAGTAGACAGGTTTGATTTTTTTTTTTGATTGGTTGGTGTTGTTTTATGAAAAAGAAGGTCATGCCTTGTCCTGAGGTAATGTTGGAATTGAGAGCCCCTGAAAGCCCCAAATCCATACATTAGCAAATGGAGACTTTTAAGCATTTGAAAAATTTACATTAAGATTATCAACAATTCAAAAATGTAGGTTCAAAATCATTAAGAAAGCATACAAATGATTAGATAATGTCAATGGCGAAAGTGTTCAATAGAACTCCTAAAAGGAAAACTTTATGTGATAATTGAAATTGAATGCAGATTCAATGCTTCCCATCAAAGGTTAGAAATAGCTAAAATCAAACTTGTTAAATGGAAGATTGATCAAAAAAACTGAAATTGTCAAATGGAGTACAGAAGAAAGGAAATGAAAAATAAAGATCCGTTAAGAGGCATGAAAACAAAATAATAATTCAAAAGCATGTATTTCCAAGAAGAAATAATAGGAAGAAAGAATGGAAAACACCCAAAGATAAAGGGCAAATTTTTATATTGCTGAACTATAAGAATTACCAAATTGAAGAAGCATAAATAAACCCAAGGAAAAGGAAAAAAGTAAAATCTACATTTAGATACGGTATTAGTCAGGGTTTCCTAGAGGAACAGAGTCAATAGAATGAACACATGTGAAACCGGGATTTATTGGATTGGTTTGCACGATACTGTCTGGGTAGTTCAACAATGCTTGTCTTCATAACGAAGAATCAAGGAACCGGGTGGCTGCTCGGTCTGTGAGCTAGATGGCTAGGCAGTCCTCCTCTGACTCCAAAGGCCTGTAGGATTCCTGGAGAACACCCACTGGTGTTCAGCCCACATTGGAAGATAGAAGAAGTTGTGTTGGGTTGTGATGTAATTAAAGATGTTGGCAGCAACAGTAGTGTCATCAGCAGGGTGGGTGTGCAACCAGCAGTAGTGAGGACAAGTGAACAAAAAGCAATGCACGTATATGCTAATTTGTGTGTATATGCAAGAGAGAAGAGGGAATTAAATTATTACCGTTTGGGTAAATTAAGTGAAAAATATTAGATATAAGGAATTGTTTCATGGTCTTCCTGTCATTACCAAAAGTCTGAAGATACTAAAAACAAATAAATCACAGACTTGATCCAAAGTAGAGATACATAGATTTCAACACAATATAAATTAATTAAAATAAAAACAGAAGGTATGCCTAAGCAGAAAATTCACAGATGATTGCCAATAGTCAAAAACACACAAAACATTTATCTCTGTGATTGCCCTTCAGACTTAACTCTTACACAGTCATTTGCTTTATTCCTAATGATTCCTTTTCAGTTGCAGAGTATACTTACATTTTCCCAGCTGCCCTTCCTTTCCTTTAGTTAGCATTTAACTTTTTAATCTTTTTCTATGTATTTACCTTCTTGATTTCTGTATTTTTTGTTTAGCTGTCTTATATAACCTTAGCTAAATGTAGTTTGTCCTATAGAATTTGGTAAATTTTTCATTGATAAATTTATTCACTTCATGTTTACATATTTAGAATTATGTTTGCTGCCTTTTTACACCCATCTTTCTCTTGTGATTCGATGTTTCTTTTATTTAATGTCTCAGTTAAGATTTAAAGTCTATATTTATACAATTTTTATCTCCAGTCATGCCCATTTCAGCTGGTCTATAATTCTTAACCAATACCATTTTGGTCTACAAAATCAAGATTGAAATCACTGTTTATGCAGTCAGAGTTTGTATGGAATAATATATCTGACTGGCTTTGGCTTATTTTGTCTTTGTTTTGAGACAGGGTATCACATAGCCCACACTGGTCTGGAATCTGCTATGTAGATGAGGCAGGTCTTGAACACTTGTTCTGCCTGTCCTTACCTCCCAAACAGACATGTATGTTGAGTTTGCTTTACTCACATGTCTGTCTTCCATTCCAAACTATTACCTACAGCTCACTTTCATTTCCTTAACTACCACACTGAATTTTCTTGTAGTAGGATTTGGTAAAGTTTTGTTTCAAGATGTCTTCATTCAATCGTTTTAGACTTGTACCTGCTCTGAGTACAGAATTTTATCTGGATGACAATTTGCACTGTGTTTTCCTGTCTAATATAATAGCATGTGTGATTACAGTGCTGGCATCTAGTAGAATTGTTACTTTTTAGATTATTTTCTTTGCCTCCATTGCTAACTTTAAGATACTTTGTTTTCTTTGGTGGGTGTTCTGCAGTTTTGCCAACATGTATCTGCCATGGTTTATATTGTCTTCTTGACAGAATCTAGACTCTGACAGGAGGCAAACTTCTACACACACTACTGAGGGTGAGAAGTTATCTAGATTAGGTTAGCCTCTGGACATGCCTGCAAGGACTTTCTTGATCAGGTTAAGTGAAGTGGGAAGACTTACCCTGAATGTGGGCAGATGAGGAGGTCTGCGGGAAGAGCTTCTACCTTTTGCCTCCTACATTGTGTGTGTGTAACACTGAGAAGAGACTGCACATGTCTTTACTTTATTAAAGATCTCTTTACTATAATTCACTGTGCATTTCCTAAATACAAATATGCTGTCTTATTTAGTATAATTATCTAAATCAGGAAATGGACCTTGGCATAATATTTTCATTAATCTACATAGCTATTATTCAGATACTTTAAAATAGCCTACAGAAACTTTAGATAAAGAATATTTCTTGGGGCTGGAATAATGACTCAGTGGTTAAGAGCATTGACTGCTCTACCAGAGGACCAGAGTTCAATTCCCAGACCCACATGGCAGCTAACAATTGTCTGTAACTCCAAGATCTGACACTCTCACACAGACGTACATGCAGGCAAAACAGCAATGCAGATAAAATAAAAAGAAAAGAAAAAAAAAGGAAAAGTTGCAAATAAGAAAGATGAAACTGAAAACTAGTCCAATTAAAAAAAAAGAATATTTCTTTCTGATCCATTGTATTTATTTTTTATTTTTCATTAGTTTCATTTAAGCTGGAATAGTAGCTTTTCCTTGTCTTTTATGACCTTACGTTTTTAAAAAGTGTGCACGTGTGTGAGTATGCATATGTGTGAGTATATAAGAGTGTGCTGTTTGAGTGTGTATGTGTGTTGCTGTTGAACTCAGGATTGTGTGATCTCTTCTAATGACTAGATCCAGGTTATCAAACTTTTCTTGTCAGTTATATCAAACTCTCCTTGCAAATACTTTATTGAATTTAGAACATCTTTGAAGTTCTTGCCTAGTGTCTCCTGTGTGGGGCACGACTGTCCTTTATCTTGATTACAGGCCCAATTATCCACTCATCTTCATTATTTGTGACTGTTTCTCTCCTGTCACTCTAGGCATGTACAATAATAGAACCGAAGAAAAGCGTTGCCTCTTCTTACGTGTGTTTAGTTGTCGTCTCTGTAAGTAAGCCCTGCCAGAGTCTGTGACTGGTGTGTGAGGCTGACCACTCACAGTTTTCTTAGGGTGACTGAGCTCTGCTCCAGCTGTGGGTGCACTTCGCGATCACACTGATAACTCCCACTAATATAACCTGTTCTGGGGGGAAATCTCTCCGTGTTTTATCTGGGGGAGGGCTGGGCTACTATTTTCAATATCTTTGTTTTTTCTTTCCACTCAACTCCTCCTGGATCCCAAAGTCTAATCCTCTCCTATACAGGCAGGACAACTTCCATTATACTTCTTCATCAATGCTTTTTTTTTCTTCTTTTTTTCTTTTCGAGACAGGGTTTCTCTGTGTAGTTTTGGTGCCTG
Organism: Peromyscus aztecus; assembly: GCA_902168405.1. Classification (NCBI taxonomy): domain Eukaryota; kingdom Metazoa; phylum Chordata; class Mammalia; order Rodentia; family Cricetidae; genus Peromyscus; species Peromyscus aztecus. The sequence goes on from CABHPQ010159327.1 coordinate 15,536, forward strand.
TCCTGGATCTCTCTCTGTAGACCAGGCTGTCCTTGAACTCACAGAGACCCTCCTGCCTCTGCCTCCCCAGTGCTCGGATTAAAGGCATGTGCCACCACCGCCCGTCATCAATGCTTTTATTGCTAATATTTGAGGAGGAGTGACGATGGGAGACTTGATGGGAGACATTTTTTTTGTCTAAAAATATTGCCTTTGTATTTAGCTGCTACAAAATTATAGTGGTCAAAATTAAAACGTCTATATATTTGTCTAAAATTCAACTCTTTTCTTCTTCTCTTATTGATGTTTGGCCCATTAATTAACAGCAGACTTTCCTCCATTTATTCATACAGAGTGTGGTTGTCTGTTCCCAAGCTTGGGAACTGCACAAATGACCCATATTTTTGAAATTTGATTCATCAAATTTTTCTTGCCTCTTTTCTTCTCTCCAAGTCCTATAGAGGGATTGTATTTTATTCAGATTTTTAGTGTTATCACGGTTATCAAAGTGCCTTACATCTCCATTGAAATACCTTTGGCACATGCTTTACATTCTAACACAAAACTTAAATACCTTGTTTTTCAAAATGGAAACACTGATAAAACCTAATTCTCTCACCCCAAACTGTGACTTGCTAACTGTTACATTTTCATACACTGTATATACAGCTTAATTGTTGCTTCCTAGGTAATCTTTCAAACAAGATTTCTATTATATAAATTTTATGGAATGTAAAGCTAGAGAAAAATTATTTATATTTCTTAAATCAATAAAAATTATCCTGCCAATGATGACAAAAGTGTTTAGATTTAAATTGCAAAATCTTACATTCTTGTGGAATTTTAAAAATATTATATTGTAATTGTTCATACCTGCTATGAATATTATTTTCCTGTGTCTGTTGCAAAACAAAAGGACAAAATTTATTGAATTCTCCTGAGCAATTTTGATGTAAGCTATTTAGACAGAAGGGATGCAATGACTGAATGGCATATATCTTCAGAACAGGAAATAATCCCATATTTACGATATGGTATAAAGTGTTACTGAGAAAGTGCTTCTGAGTTTACTACTAGAGGGATATAATCCTTCTACATAGATAAGTTGGTATAGGCAGAGTTCAAACACCTGTACCTACCAGAAACAGTAAGGCGCCTAGCAGGTTGTACATATACAAATATATCTATTATACATAAGTACAGGTTAAAGAAGAGGTCATAAATTTGTCAGGAAGTGGGGAAACACTGGGAGAGTTCAGGGAGTGGGGAGGCAATGTTATAGCATTCCTATATGAAATTCTTGAAAATCTTTAAATTAAAAACATATTTTAATAGAAAAATAAGTTCTTCTCCAAGGGGTTAAACTATGAAACTGGTTGTAGCAGGATCTGAAGTTCATTTCAATTAAACCGTACACTTCCATGTCATATACATGTACAGACTTGGAAAGTTTAAAGCTACTGGAGTGCTTCTGGGGGCTAGAGATGATCAATTTGGGAGTCCTTGGCACGTCAAAGCTGATTGAATTTGAGGTTTAAAATGAGATATTAAAGGCAAGCCATAATCCCACTGATATGACCGTTATACACAAACCCTGCAACTCCAGGGCTTTCCAAGTGATGTACCGATTCCCTTTGATATGGCACGCATATTCATTTTCTGAGACCCATCCTTCCAAATATGAGTCTCTTTTATCATCATCATTTCCTCCTCCTTGACGTCAATGAAACACATCTCCAAATTTAAGAATCAGAAAAGTAACCACATCTCACATTGATCTGCAACCATCTCCCTCACTCTGCTTCATGTCCCCTGGAGTAACAATCATGAATCCCGACTCGGGGTTCAGGTGTCCCCTTTGCTCTTGGTTGACAATTCAGCTACTTCCAGTTGCAGGTAAATGGAAATTTTGCTACCAGGAACATGTGTTGAGCATGCAGATCAGTCCTTTGGAGTGCCTCCTCCAGAATGGAATTTCTAGACGATCAGGTAAGCTTATGTTCACTTTAGGAGATAATTACAGTTTTCCCAAGGGGTTGTGCTGCTTTACATTTTTACAGCTAGCATGTGAGACTCTAAATTGCTCCATTACTTCTTCAACAATGTAGTGTTATTTGACTTTAAAAGTTTTATGTGATGAAATGTATAATAACAGTGCATTGTGGGTTTTATTTGCATTTTTCTAAGAATAATCATGTGGAACTTTCTTGTTTTTGACCTTTTTAATGTTTTCTGTGAAATATATGCTCAATTTTTTTAATCTATGATTTTCTGCCCCTTTCTTATGGGTTGCATAGATTTATAAACATTGTTTATATTTTCTTGATATGAATCTTTATTTACATTATTTTGATTATTATGAAACCACACTAAAAATCTTTTTCACTGTAATTATGTTGTATTTCATGTATGTGTTTGTTATATGTTATATGGGACATATTTTCATTTTCAATGTCACAAACACATTTATCATATTTTCTTTACAACTTTGGTCTATGAAAATTTTCTTTTCAACCATGATTTTATATCAATGAATTGGTATATTTTCTCCCTATCTTTTTTTTAAACTAGGTTTAGTTAAAGTATGTTTGGCTGTGGGTCTTTTATCAGGCTCCCACAAAATCAGTTTTTGAGTCCAGAAATCATAGTTTTCATCATTAACTTCCTGGTTGCTTTCAATCAGTATCATAACTTTGAAAATATTTACATGATGAAGATTTCCAAATTAGATGAGATGACTGGCGTAGATTTTTGTGCTGGGGCTCAAATCATATATTTTTGTGTAGCTAGGGGTTTTTTAAAATCTTTTACCTGGATTGGGTCAAGGACCTAATGTGAAAAGTTCACATGTTCTCCATCAGTAAAGGTGTGAAAATGTAGAAATTGACCACGTTTAATTTGTTTTATTGAAGATTATCTCAATCAATAACTTTATAACTATATAATCTTTCTAAACAAATTTTCTTTTTCACAGCAATGAGCATAAAACTTCCTGTACATGCTTTTCATGGGTTGCATCACCAAGTTCTATCCGCAGCCACACGTCAGACTTGATCCTAATAGAGAGGTTTTTCACCCCTTGGTGGCCCTCTGGACTAGGTGGCTGTGTGTCTTCTCTCCTCTGTGGATCTCTGGGCTTTCATCATGGGATAGTGCATGAATGGGTTCTAGAGGTTGGGACTTCTAGTATTCAAGATCTAGCTCTTTCCTTGGGCTCATCTGAGTTATTCCTATATTTAAGTCAGAGATGCAAAACTATGTTCAGAAGCATTGCCGCAGCTCATCTACCATAGTACCTTGCTGGTTTTACTCAGAATTTACAACTTCTAAATGCTACTCTTACAACTGAAGTGTACCTAAAAAATACTCGGTTTAATTTCAATCTGATGTTCTTGTAGGATAGAGATTTAAACTCAGTAAAGCTAGAGGCTGCTGCTTCAGGTCAGTGGAATGATCTAGATCTAAAGTCGGCTGGTGACCCTGGAACATGGCGGCTGTTTCTGCATCCTGCAAGGCTGGAAATTGGGCTGCCTCTCCTCCCTGAGGACTTATCTCCCTTTTTTTAGGGTGCTGCCAGGGGCACCCTCTGCCAGAGGCTGTGCTCAACCTTCCTTCCACTCCTGGAATGGCTTTCACTCTCCAGGGAAGCTACTGCCCCGACTTTCCACAGGGCATGCCTTTCCTTGACACCTTCCCTAAAATGCTCAATTACTTTTGACATTTGCAAACAAAAGCCAGAAAGAAACTGAATGCCATGTTTCAGCTTGTTTTCCTGCCACAGATTTCCCCTAGTGCCCTAATGAGGAAAAAAAAAAAACAGAAAAGAAAAGATCTAAGAGACGTGATTAGAATCTTCAAAATGACTCCACTGAGTATCACTACCACCTGGATTAGACTGCGTTTTTATTGCCCGTCTTCCTTAATCTGTTGGGACATGGTAAGGAAAGGGATATCTTCTTCCATTCTCTTCATCATCTAACTGTACAGCCTGGACATATATTACACACTCAGCACAGGTTCATTGAAAACATGAATTAATATGGGAGGGTATTGGCTTTCTAAACTTTATTGAGGATTTGTTACCGTTAGGGCGCTGTTCTGGATATGGCCGAAAAGACTACAAAATTATGCCATCTAGAATCCTATCAAATTGTAATCATTTTCTAAATAATAAAAGATTCCATTATACTCCCAGAAGAATTAAAACCTGATTTTAAAAGCTAATGTATTTTTCTGATGGGAGAATGGCCTCCCATGAACTCAACCCCACTGGAGTCCGAGCCTCTTCTCTCTCTTGTATTATAGTATACACTCTGGATACTGCACTAGCAGAGAGCCTTTACACACTGCTGTACATAAAGAGGAGGGCAACAAGATGACAAGGACATTTCCCATGATCAATGTTCGGAAGCAGTAAGGATTGGGAGCCAAGGAGATACCTCAGTGGTCAAGGCAGCTGCTGCCCAAGCAAGGTCTAGAGTTCAGATCCCTAGAGCACACATTAATAATGGGTGAGTGTGGCAGCCTGTGGTAATTCCAGTGTTTAGAGCATGGAGACAGGGATCACCAAGGCAGGTAGGTTAGCTAGACTGACTGTACCAGTGAGTTCTGGACTGAATGGAATGACGCTACCCTGACGAATGCGGAGTATGGAGATGCAGAATGACCGAGGAAGAATATTGACATCAACTGAAGCCCTCCACAGATGTGTTCGCTCCTGTCCATACAAACACACCACACACACACATGCACATAGACAACAAGAAGAAATAGGAATTCTTTAACTGAAAAAGAAGAAGGGTTATAATAGGAATATTCAAATAATATAGCTGTAAGCACTTGGTATGGTGATGTAGGATGGTCAAGGCTAACCTGGGCTACAGTGTGAGACCTAAGGTAGAACAGCTTTCCATGTCTGTGATTTCAGGTGGTATTCAGCACCTCTGTAGCTGTTTTTTGACTTCCTGAGTTACATCAGCAGTTCTTTCTGGGTTCTTACTGATTCTGAGGGAAAAGACCAGAGATGAGAAAAACAAACAGTTAAAAGCTGGGGTCAAGAGGGCTGTGAGGGCTGATGACATGAGGCAGCAGGTTCATTAGGTCACCTGTCATTAGATGCCCTTCAAATATGGAAGCAGAAAGTAGGTCAGTAAAATTCATCAGACAGCAGCATCACTAGGAACTTAGAGTCACTTTAGTCCATCTTCTGCAAGAGCATGCTGGGAAGTAAGCAGAGCTCTTCATATCTCAGCATCTCCAACACTTGACCACAGCTTTATAGGGAAACCATCAAGCCCCAGGCTGGGACCTCTAGCTTTCAGGAGTTCTGGTGCCAGTCTGTTGGTATGACCTTGGAGGGAAGAGGAGTTCTGCCTGCTACAGGACTTGGAACGGTTTGGTAACCTCCCTTCCATTTGCTTCATACTTTGATTCTATTTAAAGATTTACAAAAGAATGCAAGAAAAAAAAAGAAACAAACATTTTAAATAACTTCTGTTAGATTACAAGTACTTAATGATTTGTTATCTGAGATTATATTAACTTTGCTTTTTAAAATGTCTATTCCATGAATCCTAACTCCAAAATGGTAAAAAGTCAGATTAAGAGGACAATTGTGGGCTCATCTTAAACAATGAACAAACAGAAGCAGTATTGTGAAAAATACTCAGGAGTGGAATGGTCTTCCTTCTGTGACAATCAAGTGTTCCTTCCCTAGAAGTCATTCACAGGTATGTTGGGAAACTGAGCTCTGTACATGAGGACCTCATAAGTGCCCTCTCTGGTCTCTGACCTTGGGAGTGACTGCACCAGTGAGGTGTTCATTAGGAAGTCACATGAGGAGAGTACAGTAGATTTTCTTTGAAAAGAGATAAACCCTATGGTGACAACTTCTTACAGTTTCCCTGCTGACGTTCTCTTTGGGTAACACAGTCCCATGGACATCCCTGGGAGACCCCGCTGGTTCTTAGCCTCAAGAAAAACACCTCTGATGAAAACTTGACACATGCATAGACAATTATTCTATGGTGCTGTGGATTCTGGGACAGAGATAGGGATGGATTTCTGAAAGAATACAGAGGAACACATGGTATCTTCCATTTACTGGCTATTTCAGGAGTATTTATGGAGGGAAAGAAATCTTGTCAAGTAGAAAAATAGATGTAGGGAATTTTGTCCAGAACTTGGCTCAGAATATGGGGGTTAAAGGAATTTCAGATAGTTTAACTGTTTGGAGAACAGAGAACTATGGAAACACATACGGTTCACAGACCACAAGGTGCACAATACGCAGAATGGACTTTATCCTATAAACCATGGGGACATCTAGTGGGCTTGGAAAGAGAGAATCTCCCCCAAATTATGAAAGTGCATATTTAAGGAAAGCCATCCATTATGAAATCATCCCCTGAATCAAACTGATGCCAGCTTCCCTTCTCTGTGATTGCACATGATCAATAATGTACTGGAGTATACGCCCAGCTCAGCACTGATCCAATGTTTCACATCACCTTCTGCGAACTTCATTTGACCATGGTTCTAAATGGCTGGTGACAGCGAAGTGGGGGAAAGAGCCACAACATGTTTAATCAGGTTAAAAATTTAATCTGGGTAGACATTAGAAGCAGGACTCATCCAGAGGCCAACAAAGAGTGGAAAGCAACTTTAAAAGTTTTCAAGGTGTGTCTTTCCACAGCGACTCCATTATCCATGTTGGAAGCTCGCGTTCTTGCCCGTGTTCAGCTTTCCCACCAGGGCAAACTAGCAGAATCCTTTTTCTTCATTCCTAGTCTTGTTCCTATGAGATTTGCTCAGGTTACCTGTTTTAGTTGGACTAGTAGATTTCACCAAAATGATAGCAGGAGACATTCCAGTGATTTGTCAGTCAGATTGCACAAAAAGCCAAACATTATTTTGTTTGAAAAGGTCACCGTAATGATTGCTTTCAGGCAAGTTGAGTCAAAACTGTTAGAATCAGTAGTATGGAATATTATAAAATCAATCTTTGTACAGGTTTAATCCCATCATTGAGGCATATGTGTATATGTACACACATGCACACATCAGCCTGAGAGAGAGAGAGAGAGAGAGAGAGAGAGAGAGAGAGAGAGAGAGAGAGAGAATATCTTGGTTGGCTTTATATTCTTTAAAAGAGGGAATCTTAACTGAGGCTTAACTGAGGAATTACCTCCATAAGATTGACCTGTGGGTATCTCTGTTGGGGCATTTTCTTAATTTCTAGTTAATGTAGGAAAACCCATCCCATCCCATTATGGGCAGTACTATACTTAGGCAAGTGTGCCAGGGCTGTATAAGAAATATTGCCAAACTTGTTGTGTCATGCTTTGTTGATACCTATGGGAGGCCTGCCCTTTTCTGAACAGAAACAGAGAAGGAGTGGATGGAGGCTCGGAGGACATGGGCAGAGGGAAGGTGGGGGGAGGGGATGGGAGGAGAGGAGGGAGGGGAAACTGCAATGAGGATGTAAAATAAATAAATTTAATTAAAAAAAAAGAACTGTTGCTGAATGTGGGGTTGGAAGCCAGCCAGAAAGTGGCATTCGTCCATGGTTTCTGCTTCCAGCACCTGTGCTGACTTCCTGCCTTGGCTTTCCTCAATGATGGACGTGACCTGTAAGCTGAAATGAACCCTTTTATCCCATATTAGTTTTGGTCAATGTTTAACCACCACAACAGAAACCAAACTGCAACATTTTTGTAATTTAAAATGTATTGTTTAAATTGATTTCCTTTAACAGAACCCAACCAAACTGTTAACATTTCTGGTATAGAAGAAACTGACCCAGTGATCTAGTATCAGCCTTCTACTTACACCTGTGGGGGAATCCACAGAAGTATGACTTCAGAGAATCCTGCTAGTCTCTTGCTGGCCGTTCTATTTAGAGGTCGACTTGAGAACTTAATTTGACAGACTAAAGGTGTTTGGGTTTTTGTTTTTTTTAACTTTTGTTTCCTTTCATGTCAGGCTAAATAGCTATAATTAAAGAAAGGTTTTCATGGAGGAAGAGTGGATTGGGAGGATGGTAGATGGGAAGGTGGGGGGGAGGGGAGGAGAGGGGAAATTTCAGTCTGTATATAAAATAAATAAAAAAATCTTATTTAAATAAAATTTTTAAAAAAGAAAAGTTTTCACTTGGAGAAAAATTCAAAACATGTGGTTTCCCTCTTTTATGCCCGGAAATGTGTTTGGCAAGTATTGTGATCAGTATTTGTAAAGTTTGTTGCAGACACGAACTTGTCAGGCCACAAAACTTGGGTGGGAGAAGGAAGACACCTTGGTTGCTCATTCACACTGAAAACAGCGAGCCCTCAAGAACCGCAACTGACATCATCTCTAATTATTGCTATGGTTAGTATCAAAGAACTGGGTCTCAGGAGAATTGTATTTCTGAAGAAAATGCAGTGCCATATGTCACAACAGGCTTTTGGCTCAGTACTCATATGGTAGTAAGGATTTCTTTGTCCTATCAAATGTCTCTTTATTTGAAATCTATTCTAGAGAAGTGTATTGTCCCATTTGGCCAGAATTGACCTTTTAAAAAAATATAAACGTCCATTTTCTTAAAAAAAAAAAAAGACAATCCTAATCTTTGGCCAGTGCTGTGTGGGTAAATATAATTTATTTAAAAACTAAGCAAGAGGAAAAAGGGCTTGACAGGTGCCCCAAGGCCTTTCCTTAGCACAGAGTGCCTGCATGTCAAAGCTTGTTTCTGTAATTAACATGGTTTAATCCTGCTGAACAAATTCTGTTGAATCAAATCTTTTTGTGTAATTATTTTCATTTAGATAGGAACAACCATGACTTCTGGAAAAAAAGGCAGTGCAGAGCACCAGAAAGAGAGTTTCCTGATATGCATTTTCTGTTAATAATAGACCACATGTAGTCAATGATAATACTGTCAATGGTGAATAGGATATTCAAGGATTCATTATATTGTTTCTTTTTGAGTACTGCCTTTCAAAATATTACCCTGTGCAGACTTCTGGAGCTAGCCTTGGCATGAAAAGAGAGCTTGGAAATCATTACTCCAATCCTTCAAGTAATAAGTTGGCCACACTGAAAATTGACTACTGTTCCTGGACCCACCAGAAAGCTGAGGTTACAGGAAAATCATGGCCTTGCAATCTGGAGTGACAGGTGAAATTAGAGTCCTATGTGTGGTTTGCTTGTGAACACGGTTTCTTTTCTTTTCTTTCTTTTCTTTTCTTTCTTTTCTTTTCTTTTCTTTCCTTTCCTTTTTTCTTTTCTTTTCTCTCTCCCCGTCTCTTTCTTTCCTTCTTCCTTCCTTCCTTCCTTCCTTCCTTCCTTCCTTCCTTCCTTCCTTCCTTCCTTCCACCACTAAGTTACATCCTTATGTGTCTAGGTTTTATTTTTTTGAAATTTTGAATCAATATACATAGTGATAGGAACTGAGACAAACAGGTCTTTAATGTGGCGTTTTATACTGATCCTGCTGTAGCTGTAAGTTCTGCTGGCCTTGCCTTTGTCTTCCCTGTGGGTTGTAGTCTTCATCCAGTGCTTTTCAGAGAGTCTGTCTTGTAGCTCCTTCTTCTAGAGTCTGCTATCACGCTAGAGACCATTAATGTGGTGGTAACATATGAGCAGACAACACTGAATAAACTTGTGATTGGATTTCCCGTGGTCTGCAGAGGAAAATATTTCCAAGACACCTATGTGGTGATTACAGCTCAGAAAGAAAGGCCATGGAACATCAAAATTTCAGTCAAAACTACCCAACCTGCTAAGATTTAAAGTAAAACAGAGCCTGTATAAATAAAGTATATATCCACACTAAATATGACACAGCTGTTAGAATTATCAAACAGAAATTCAAAAAAAATTACAAATAATACAGTCAAGGCTCTAAGAACAGAATAAATAATGGGGTAGGGGAAGAAAGCCAAAAAAAAAAGAGAGAGAACTTCTGAAAAAATGAGGAAAGTGTTAGAAATTGAAAAAACTGAGAGAAATGAGTAGCATCTAACTAGACCTAGAAAGATAATCACAGAGACTAAAGTGACAGTTACAGAGCCGGTATGAGTCTGTCCTAGGTCCTCTGCATATATGTAGCTGACTGTTCTTGTAGGACAACTAACAGGGGGCATATGGGGTGTCTCTGACTCTTTCGCTTGCCCTTGGAACCCCTTTGCACTTACTGGGTTGCCTCATCCAGCCTTGATATGAGGGTTTGTGCCTAGTCCTATTATAACTTGATGTGCCATGTTTGGTTGATATCTCTTGTATGCCTACTCTTTTCTGAAGGGAAATGGAGGAGGAATGGATCTGGGGGAGAAGAGAGGTGGGGGAAACTGGGAGCAGGGGAGGAGAGGAAGAGAAAACTGCAATCAGGATGTAATGTATGAGAGAAGAACAACAACAAAAAAAATGATAGTTACGTATAGCCAGACACTTTTCTCTGTCCCGCTCCGGTACCACAGTCCTGCAGCTGCTTTTATAATAATCACTCAGAGGCTTAATATTAATTTCAAACTGTTTGGTCTATGGCTCAGGCTTATTGCCAGCTAGCTACTATATCTTAAATTAACCTACTTCTATTAATCACATATGTATCTCTATGTGTCTCATGGCTTTACCTGTATTCTATTACATTTTGCTCCTCCAGGTGGGTTGCAACATCTGCCCTGACTCTGCCTTCCTTCTGCCTATATCTTTGCTTGGATTTCCCACCTGGCTATAACCTGTCTTGCTATAGGCCAAAGCAGCTTCTTTATTAACCAATGGTAGCAACACATATTCACAGCATGGAGAAAGACCATCCCACAGCAGATATGTAGTACAGTGGTAGAGTACTCGATAATTATGCACAAAACTCAGAATTCTACTCCTAATACCACAAAACAAATAAGTAAAATAAGAAAAATACAAAAAAAGTAACAAAATAAAATATTTCAGAAATAAGTTCACTTATGTATGGTCAAATTGACTTTTGGCAGAGTTACCAAATATGTCCAGTATAGAAAGAACTGTTTCTCCCAAAAATGTTAGGAAACTAAATAGTCATAGCATGATTAATCAATTTCTACTATTATTTTTGTATTGTATACAAATGTCAAAAGAAATGGATTAAACTGTCTTAAAAATGCTAGATGAAAACAGAAATATTCCAATTGACAGTTTCTGGAGATTTATTAAATGTCATAGTGAACTGTGCTGCTTGGACATTTTACCAGCTATGAAGAGTGACATGAACATAAGGGATGGAAGGAGGGAAGGAAGGATGTCCTTAGTTCATGTGTCAGAGGCTTCGGTACCTAATCTCTGCTGGTTCTGGGGCTGCAGTGTGGCAGACCATCATGGTAGCAGATGATGGTAGATGGGAAATGGAGGAAGAAAGAGAGAACAAAGAAGATCCAGGGACATAGAGTCCTCAAGTACTCACTCCCAGTGACCTGCTTCCTTCAAGAAGGCCTCTGCTTAAAGTTTCTAGAACCTTTCCACCAGCTGGAAACCAAACATGAACTTTTGAGGGAAACCCTTACAGTGGATAAAGTTACAACATCATGAAATCTAAAATTTCTCCAGAGAGTCAGTGTCATAAACAGTCTCACTATACTGTAAAAGGAACAGCGTTATGAGATCACAAGCACTGTGGTATTATTTTGCAGAACATACACATATCAAAACCCATGTACACCACTAATAAATTTTTAGTGTCGATGAGATGCCAATAAAAGTAAGAATGCATGTTTTAGTCTCTAGATAAACTTCTAAGCTTTTAAAGAAGAAGTTTCAGCTGGTATTTTATGATAGGAAATAAAGTGAAATCCTATAAAATGTTCAATTAAAGCCAATAAATTAAAGATGATGACAAACAGTAATGAAAAACACAGTCATAATTGCAAACATGAATATCTATTGATCCAGTGGTATTAATAATCATTTTAAATGTGGATTGTGTAAATGCATCAATTAATGATGTGTATTTTCTGAGTATATGAAAATGACCTCAACTGTATCTCATTCAAAGCTATGTAACATCTATTATAAATCTACTTTAACATAAAGTCACAGATAACAAGAAAGCAATGTGAAGGAGTGAGAAAAAGCCAAACAATAGGAATAGTAATTAAATAAGAACTGTTGTCAAAATGTTAACTGTAGACAAAGAAAGGTTTTATTTTTTCAAGTTCTCAGGGTTAGAGAGGTACATTACCTACTGATAAAATGATTGATCGTTAAAGAAAACAAGACAATTCTAACTGCACATACCTAACATCAGGTTTAAAACACGGAGGAAGAAATGATCAAATTGAGAAGAGAAATATCCAGAGATACTAATATAGTTGAAAACAACAAATCTCTACACGTAATTGATGGTTCAAGCATGAGGGAACATCAGTCATGGTGGATTTGACCTGAAAAACACTATTGATCAGTTTGGTGTCATTGATGTGTATGGAGGAGCCCTTCGTCCTTCTAACAGTGGGAGAATATGTTCTTCTCTAGCTCACATCGAGGAAGGTGGATAATATTCTGAATCATAAAACAATTATATATATTTAAAACAATGTAAGTCGCAAGATATGTTTTCAGACCACAGTGAAACTGAAACACACAGCTAACAATGCAAGTTAATTATGAAGATGAACAATAACAAACTTATTCAAACCTCAGAGGAATAGAGACAATGATACAGCAATTTTGGAAGTCAGTTTATATCTGTTAACAAAGTATTATCTAACCACATAATCTTACAATCATAGTCCAATGTACAGCTCAGTTAATTTAAAATAATCTTGTCTATATAGAAGTTTATAGTAACTTCACTCATAACTTCTCAAAAATGGAAACAATAAAGACATTCTTCACGGGGTAAATATGTGCTTAAACTGTGATTTATTATTATTATGTACTATGTATTACTATAATGTATACATAATTTTATATTACTTATCAATAAAAAGGCTTTCCAAATCACAAACAGCATGAATGAATCACAAGTTCATATTGTAAGTGAGGCAAGTCAGTTATTGGACATGCTGTTTCACTTTGATTCCAATACATTTCAGAGAAGTCAAAACTACTATGGCAGTAAAAAAAGACCAGCACTTGTGTGTGATTTCATGAGGAGGGAGGGTGGGAATTTCTAGGACAGCAAAAATGATTCTGTAGTGTTCATTAATAATAAATACGTGACACCATGCATTTGTCAAAACCCATAGTATTTTACAGCACAGAGTGTGAATATTATAATATAGAACATAAGATATATATTTACAAGATGTGAGGATCCCAGGTTGAAATGCAGAGTGGGTTAAGACAATCTAATTGTATTACACACATATGAAACAATCTCACTGAAGTAAGGATAGAAAATAGATGACTGACACACACACAACTCTGGGGAGGAAAAGAATCCATGAAGCTGAAAGCATAAGACAATCACAAGCACTGCATTCAGTTCATGAGGCTCTCTTAACATCGGAACAGGCTGGCACTTCTTAATTCTACTGTACACATGTATTACAAGTGCACATTTCACCAAGTGGATCATAAGTGATGGGAACCACTTTGCTCATTGTTTTAATGGGCATCTACACATAAGCAAGAGTTAAGATGCTGCTTTGGTGACAATAGAAATAAGCCATGTACCATTCAAGAAAGATACAGATGGTCATATACAGAACTATCTATAAATCCATATGTGCACATTTACTGTTTTAATATACAGGCAAAACTTCCTTGATTTTGTTCTAGAATAATTGATATTTTAGTATCAACAAGTACACTCAGGTCTCTGATAGTTTTTAACATTTTTCATTGAAAGGGACTGAGGCTTTTGGGTGAAAAGACTAATGAGATCAGACCAAAAAAATATACAGAACACCTTGTAGCATTTTGCTAGAAAGTATAGAAATATTAATCAAAGAAGTTTTATAGGGACTTGAGAGATAGCTCTGTGGATGAAGTGACTTCCTTGAAAGCAAGAGGACCTGAGCTTGGATTTTCAGCACCCACATAAAAAGTTAGATGTTACAATACACACCTATGATCCCAACATCAGGGCAGTGGAGACAGCCTGAGGCTTGCTGGCCAATGAGTCTCCATAATCAGTGAGGTCCAGGCTCAGTGAGAAACCCTATGTTAAGGGGAGGGAGGCAGAACAGAAGTGATCGAAGAAGGCACCATCAACCTCTACCTCCACATACACAGGCACAGATGGAGGCCTACACAGTCCCCCTCCTTGAAGCCCTCAAAACTCATGATTAAAGGAGATGCCAAGGTGAAGACAACTTAAAGAACTCCTAATCTCCAAAATAAGACAAGCTAAGAACAGTACAGCAGTATTGATTTATAGCATAGACAGTAAAATAAATGTCTGTAGGCCTTTTCTGATGTGAATAAACAACATGTAAATAAATGGGTAGAAAAGGCAAATCTCTCACTCAGGACAATTCAAAATAATTGGTACAGATACCCTTTCTCAAGAAGATGGAACATGACCCGCTGCTCAGAAAGCCTGGTGACGAAATGTCCTTCCTTCCAGAGGAGACAAAGTCAGACAGGATTAGCTCTAAGTTGAGAAAGCCAAGTACTGCCTCAGCCTGATGGTCAAAGTGAGTAAGAAACAATGTAGATAGCATACAACCATGATTAGCTTCAGTGAGAACGGCATCTTACTTCTGGGGTCAGCCTCCAAAAACTCCTTGACTCCAGTCTAATCCTGAGAAAACCATCAAACAAATCCAGTGTGGTGATGTGGGGTAAGTTACCCCCCAAAAAGCAAGGCTGAGACATTGACAACTGGGAAGGACCTAGGCACAGACACAGTTGAATGTAGAGCAATAGCATGGATTGGATCCTGAAAACAAAGAGGGCATCGAGGCAAAAAAAAAAAAATCTATGGATATGGGAACACTATGAATATGCATTTTAATAGCAGCAAATCAGTATTGGCTCACTATTTGTAAAAGATAGATATATACTATGCAAATATAAAGTACTAATTAATTAGGAGCAAAGGGTGTTTGTATCAGTTAATTTCATGTCAGTTTGACACAAGCTATGGTCATTTTGGAAGAGGGACTCTTAATTGAGAAAATGCCTCCATGGGATTGACCATTAGGCAACTCTGCAGGACATTTTCTTGATTAGTGATTGGTGGTGGAGGGTCTAACCCACTGTAGGTGGTGCCAAACCTGGCCTGGTACTCCTGGGTTATATAAGAAAACAGACTGAGTAAACCAAGAGGAACAAGCCAGTAAGCTATGGCCTCTGTGTTCTTGTCTTCATAATCCCGCCTTGAGTTCCTGCCCTGTCAGTGAGGGAGTGTGACCTGATAGTTGAAGATGAAACAAGTCTTTTCCTCTCCCAGGTGATTTTGGTCATGATGTTTTAGTATAGCAATAGAAACTTTAATTAAAATAATACATGTGTACCTACAGTCTCAATGTAGATAGTCCAAAAATTGAAGATGAAATAAACTAAGTAAATGATCAAGTATATGAAAATAATCTAAACCATTATAGCAAAAGCAAAGTTTGTTTATAAAGTACTAACCCAATAGATAACCTAAGAAATGAATCATTATTGTGTGATTGGAAGCTTTAGTGGGGTGGTGTGGAAGTGGATGTTTGCAATTCAGCAATGTGGAAAGTGATTCTTTAAGAACTTTAAAAAGATATTTCACAAGTTGTTAAGTCCTTGGTATCTCCACTGACAGGAGGGGTGCTGAAAATTCAGCAATGCATTCTGGCAAGTGCCTTTTGCACATGTCAGTGTTGCAATGAAAGAATGGGAAGATAAGGACTCTAAAGGTCAATCCCACAATAACAGATAATCAATACTTTTCAAGTACATATTAGACAAATTCAAAACAAATATATTTTTGAAGATTTGCTTTTACTTATGTGTGGGAGTATATGGCTTTTATTTATAAGTACATCAGTGTGCCTGCCACAGTTGTCCCAGGGCTGGAGGAAGGTGATGGGTCCACTGGGGATGAAATTATGGACGGTTATGAGCCATCCCACATGGGTGCTGGGAACCAAATCTAAGTCGTTTTTGCAGAGCAGCAAGGGCTTAACTATTTCTCCCACCCAAAATTAAATTTTATGTTAAGATATTTCTCTATATAGTATATTGGAAGAAAAAGTGAGAGTATGAAGATAAATATAAAATTTTGTGCCTTTTTATCTGCTCGATTAGAAATTATATTTTGTGTGTTGCCTACTCAACGCTGGCTCCACTATCTAACATGGCTTCCAATTGTTGTAAATTGTGTGTGCACAATTTAAGGAACAATATTTTAAAGGAAGCAAGACCAGTTTATTACTTGTCAAAGGGCAGTCAGTGGCATTGGCACTGTGGATTATCCTGAAATTGCTCAAACTGTCTTTCCTGTGCTGGTAGATATTGCCAACAATGATATGTGTTTTACACAAAAACTCACCTAAGTAATGGCAACAGCTGCTCACATTTACTAAGAAAATTTCTTTTAGAAAACAGAAACCTATGAAACTTAGTGACTTCTATTGTGCTGTAAGTGTATATATTTTACTTAGAAATTCCGCATGCTGCAATTCTACAGTTTTACTCAGAACTATGTCACATCTGTGTGGGAGAGGTCATTCTATTTCTATGCCTTCACATGGATTCAGCCAAGAAACACCACTAGATCTTTCCCTTTTGTTCTGTTCCTCTCTGTCCCCTTCTGTCTCAAAGAATAAAAATAGATCATGTGTTGTACCTACAAAGGAAGACCAAAATTATTATTTTAACTAGTTTTAGGATAGTTATATAATAACACACAATAAAATTGAAAACAATCATTTAAAATTTGTTTTATTTACTACAATGCTGAAAATATTAACCTGATGTTATCGAAATTGTGTGCACAACCTGTAAACATCATCGCACAAAGTATTCAGATTAGGCAATGAATTTAGTCATTTAAACTAAAATTACCATATAGAACATGGCCAGCTATTGACATTCTCTCTCTCTCTCTCTCTCTCTCTCTCTCTCTCTCTCTCTCTCTCTGTCTGTCTCTCTCTCATAAATTTATTTATTTTACATCTGGCCACAGTATCCCCTCCCTCTTCTCCTCCCAGTCCCTCCCCCCATACCCTGTCTGTTCCTATCCCCTAATCTACTCCTCCTCCGTTTCTGTTTAAGAAGGGGAAGATCTCACATGATATCAACAAAACATGGCATATCAAGTTGCAGTAAAACTAAGCACCTCCTCATGTGTCAAGGCTCGGCAAGGTGACCCAGTATGAAGAGTAGGGACCCAAAAGCCAGTAAAGGAGTTGGGAGTCAGCCCTTACTCCTGCTGTTAGGAGTCCCACAAGAAGACCAAACCACACAACTGTAACATAAATGCAGAGTGCCTAGGTCAGTTCCATGCAAGCTCCCTGGCTGTCAGTTCAATCTCTGTGAGCCCCAGTGAGCCCAGGTTAGTTGATTCTGTGAGTTTCCTTGTGGTGTCCTTGACCCCTCTGGCTCCTGTAATCCCTTTTCTTCCTCTTCTGCAGGATTCCCCACCCAATGCTTGCCTGTGGGTCTGCATCTGTTTTCATCATTTCCTGGATGAAGCCTCTCTGACGACAATTAAGCCAGGCACCAACCTGGTCCCAGGAGATGGCCAGTTCTCTCCAACTCTCTCTACAGTTTTTATCATGAAGGGGGTGTTGTATCTTGTCAAAGGCTTTTTCAGCATCTAATAAGATGATCCTGTAGTTTTTTCTTTCAGTTTGGTTATATGGTGGACAACATTGACAGATTTTCACATGTTGAACCATCCCTGCATCTCTGAGATGAAGTTTACTTGTTCATGGTGGATGATCTTTTTGATGTGTTCTTGGATTCCGTTTCCCAGTATTTTATTGAGTATTTTTGCATCAATGTTCATGAGTGAAATTGGTCTGTAATTCTTTCTTTTTTACTATTTGTGTGGTTTGGGTATCAGGGTGACTCACCCTCATAGAAAGAGTTTGGCAATGTTCCTTCTGTTTCTATTTTGTGGAATAATTTGAAGAATATTGGTATTAGCTCTTCTTTGAAAGTCTGGAAGAATTCTGCATTACAACCATCTGGCCTTGGACTTTTTTTGGTTGGGAGACTTTTGATGATTGCTTCTATTTCCTTAGGAGTTATTGGTTTATTTCAATTGTTTGTCTGATCTTGATTTAACTTCAGTAAGTTATGTATCAAGAAATTTGTCATTCTATTAA
Organism: Peromyscus aztecus; assembly: GCA_902168405.1. NCBI lineage: Eukaryota > Metazoa > Chordata > Mammalia > Rodentia > Cricetidae > Peromyscus > Peromyscus aztecus. The sequence continues at coordinate 33,730 of CABHPQ010159327.1, forward strand.
CATCTTGACCTTGTCATATTCCAAATGTTTTACACTTTTTCTGTGTGGTGGGGGAAAGACTATCTTAATAGTAATAATTTCATAGCTTTTCTTGGACAGCAAACACAGGCACATCATTTGACTTTGGGTAGTTCATGTCCCCTGTGCCAGACCAGCTGCAATAAATGACTGAGTATATTTTAATTTCCTAGGTCTAGGACTCCAAAGATGCTCTGATCTGTCCCAACAGGATATATTATATATTACATTCTTAAATGCCCTTGATAAATCTTCTCTCACTGAGCCATATTTTCTATGGGGGCTTTATGAGCTGGTTTATAAATTTAGAAATATTGTAACTCATTTGTGTCCCCATCTAGTGTCTTCCAATTCCACTACATTTTCTAAAAAAAGAATCTGTTATTCTTCCCCATGAAAGTATCAGTGTAAAGTTTAAGCCATCATATTCAGGGTCCATAAGTAAGTCACACTGGGTGGGTGGTGACAATTTATCAAGAAAATTATTCCTCCCTCAAACAGCTCTATCCATCCTGTTTCACAATTGGTCAGTTGCTTGTGGCTTTCCCACTTCAGACTCCCTAACCGCTCTCAAGCAGTTTTCACAATGGCTCTGAACAGAACCCATAGAGTTTGGATTCTAGACAGTAGATGTTTCCATCTGTCTGTTTTTTTAAATATATTTATTTATTTTTTTTAAAGATTTATTTATTTATTATGCATACAATGTTTTGCTTGCATGTATGTCTGCAGGCCAGAAGAGGGCACCAGATCTCATTGCAGATGGTTGTGAGCCACCATGTGGTTGCTGGGAATTGAACTCAGGACCTCTGGAAGAGCAGTCAATGCTCTTAACCTCTGAGCCATCTCTCCAGCCCCCTGTCTGTTTTTTTAAGGTTCCGAAATCTCATTATACACACACTTCTCTCAGAATATCCACCTACCTACTGGGATTTCTTATATTGGTTATTGTTCTATACCATACACCAAAGAGAGAGAGATACTTTTCATCAGTCTTTTCTTAAGGAATTCAATTTGGAGATTTGTGTCATTTTCCAGCAAATCTTCCCCCATGGGCATCACTGAGTGTTTCTCCTTAAGGCCATGAGGAATGATGGGAGTGGCATAGTTTTTGCTCTTGTAGTCAATTATCAGATGTAGCTTGGGATAAGCAGGAAGACTGTTGATTACAGGTTATTTTTGGAAATGTGGCCAGCATAAATATTACTGACTGGAGACGGGCCTGAGGAGGTCACACTGGGAAATGAAGGTGTGAAGTAAGAACAAAGAGGGAATTAAACACCAAGATTTATCTTCAAGAATAACAAAGTAAGTGGAAACCAAAGACATGAAACTATCTGAAGAAGAATGCCTATAGTTTATCAGGTATTCTGTGTATGTGGGGTCCTTGGTTTAGGAATCCAAGAGTGATATAGATCAGTGAATACAGCCAAGATATAAAGAATGGCAAACAATGAGTACAAGGTAGATCTGTACTTCATGCAGGGATTTGTACTCCATGGTGGAAAATGTACTCTATGTAGAGAATTGTACTCCATGTTGGAAGTGTACTCTCTGTAGGATGGATTTATTCCTTTTTTGAAGTTTTTTTTTAAGTATTTATTTTTTAAAAGTTGTTTATTTAAACTTTATTATAAGCTGGGCGGTGGAGGCACACACCTTTAATCCCAGCACTCAGGAGGCAGAGGCAGGCGGATCTCTGTGAGTTCAAGGCCAGCCTGGTCTACAGCGCGAGATCCAGGACAAGCATCAAAACTACACAGAGAAGCCCTGTCTTGACTTATCATGAACATTCCTTGTGTTCCTTCTCTGTTCTTGATCCAGTTGGGATCTCCCGCTCCCCCAAGTTCTCTTTCCCTCGCCCCTCGCCCCTCATTACCCCCACTCACGTCCAGACTGTTCATGTAGATCTCATCCATTTCTCCGTCATTGGGCGATCCCCGTGTCTTTCTTGGGGTCCTGTTATCCAGGTAGCCTCCCTGGTGTTGTGAGTAGCTGTCCAGTCATCCTTGTTCCACAACTAGTATTCTCCTATGAGTGGGTACATACCATGTTTGTCTTTCTGTGTCTGGGTTACCTCACTCAGGAGGATTTTTTCTAGATCCCTCCATTTGCCTGCAAACCTCATGATGTCATTGTTTTTCTCTGCTGAGTAGTATTCCATTGTGTATATGTACCACAGTTTATTTATCCATTCTTCGGTTGAAGGGCATCTAGGTTGTTTCCAGGTTCTGGCTATTACAAATAATGCTAATATGAACATAGCTGAGCAAGTGCCCATGTGGTATGATTGAGCATTCCTTGGGTATATGCCCAAGAGTGGTATAGCTGGATCTTGGGGGAGATTGATTCCCAGTTTTCTAAGAAAGCGCCATATTGATTTCCACAGTGGCTGTACCAGCTTGCATTCCCACCAGCAGTGGAGGAGAGTTCCCCTAGCTCCACATCCTCTCCAGCACAAGGTGTCCTCAGTGTTTTTGATCTTAGCCAATCTGACTGGCGTAAGGTGGTATCTCAGAGTTGTTTTGGATCAAGAACAGAGAGGGAACACAAGGAATGTTCATGGTAAGTGAAGACCACATGAGAATAGGAAGAAGCAAAGTGCTAGAGAGGCCCACAGAAATCCACAAAGATGCCCCCACAATAGACTGCTGGCAATAGTCGAGAAATAGCCCCCCGATCTGACCTACCCTGGTGATAGGATGGCCAAACACCCTAATTGTCGTGCTAGAAACCCCATCCAGTGACTGAGGGAACTAGATGCAGATATCCACGGTCAGGCCCTGGGTGGAGCTCCGGGAGTCCAATTGGCGAGAAGGAGGAGGGTTTATGTGAGCAAGAGTTGTTGGGACCAGGGATGGATGGAATACAGGGACAAGTGGCCAAACGAATGGAAACACATGAACTGTGAACCGATGGCTGAGGGGCCCCCAACTGGATCAGGCCCTCTGAATGGGTGAGACAGTTGATTGGCTTGATCTGTAGGAGGCATACAGGCAGTTGGACCGGGTCCTGTGCTCAGTACATGAATTGGCTGTTTGAAACCTGGGGCTTAGTAGAGACCCTTGGCTCAGCCTGGGAGGAGGGGACTAGACCTGCCTGGGCTGAGTCCACCAGGTGGATCTCAATCCTCAGGGGAGTCTTTGCCCTGGAGGAGATGGAAATGGGGGGGGGGGGGGGGGGAGGGGGCAGGGCGGGAGGAGGGAGAACGGGGGAATCTATGGCTGATATGTAAAGTTGAATTATATTGTAAAATAAAATAAAATAAACTCAAAAAAAAAGAAACCCTGTCTTGAAAAACCAAAAACAAACAAACAAACAAACAAAAAACCAAAACTTTATTATAAGGAACTTGAAAACTAATGAATAAATTCCCTCTTTCAAAATAGAAAATTGTGTACTGGACACATTTAAAAAGTTTCTAAAGATGTAAATACTCGTGCAGTCCTCACCACAATCACACCATGGACCTACCCTTCATCTGAAACTGTTTTATGTCCTTTGTGATCCCTTCTCCTGCCACTCTCCTAATCTTCCCTTAGATAATCTGGTACAGATAATGTAAGGGTTTGTTTGTATTTGCCACAGTTCACAATAAGGAGCTTCAAAAATTTATATTCTTTTTCAGTCAATCATCTTTTGCCCAACCCAAGTATTGTTGAGTAATATTCATTCATTTAGATATACCATTCATTTTTCAATCGCCCGTTGAATGTACAAATAATGTTAGGATTTAAACATTTCTCCCTGTTGGGTAATTATCCAGGAGTGACATGGCTTGACCATCTGGTAGTTTAAGATTTTAGGAAGATTTCCAACATTTCCACACTGATGATGACACTTAAAATATCAACCAAAAGCTAATGGGATTTCTTGTTTTTCCAAGTCCTTATTAATACATATTGATTTTGACCTTTCCTAGGAACTTTTCTCTATAACACGTCATGTTTTCTAATAAAGCTATCATTTCATCTAGCTGTGATATTTGTAGGAGGTGCGTAACAGTGTATCACAGTGGTTAAATTCACTTTATCTAATGACTCTTGCTGCATGTGTCCTTTTAGTATCATGTTTCTTTGTATATCTTTGGACAAGTGCTTCAGTATTTTGTTCAATTAAACATGTTTTCTTGTTTCTTAGTTTTGATACCTCTTTTTTATTCTGGGTACAAACCTATTATCTGCTGCTGTCATTTTCTACAATTATCCATGTTTTTCAAGAAGAAATTTTTTTTAATTTAGATCAATTACAGTTTATTAATTTCAGTTCTTTCTTTGATGCAGTGTAATTTTGGGGGCAATGTCAAAGAAATCTTTGTATAATTCAGATTTATAACGATTTTTTCTATTACTAAATTTTGGTTTTAATACTTATGTCTGTGATCCACTTTTAATTAAATTTTATGTGGAATTTGGAACTATATTGATTTATATGACGTGTTGGTGACCAATTATCCCAGCACAGTAAATTTCCTTTATATCTTTGTTTAAAACAAGGGGCTATGATGTCTAGGTCTCTTTCTGAATACCATCACTCTCTGTTTATCAATTTGTCTCTTGCTGTGCTGATATGAGACCATTTTGATTACTGTTTTATTGTAAGTCTTATTCCTTTCCCAAAACTGTTTTGGCTATGATAGCTCATTTGTAGTTCTACATAATTAAAGAATCAGTTTGTCAGGTTTTATCAAAAAAACCTCTCTAATCAAAGGGAATGCTTAGAAATATAGTTAATATTTTATTTCCATCTTGTGACCTACAAACTTTCCAAACTCCCTTATTAGTTCTAGCTTTTATGTATCTCACATCATGTTTTCCAACAAAACTATAATATCATCTATAATTCGAATACTTCTCACCCACTTCTCTAGTCTTACTGTTCAGTGCTTCTATTTCTTTCTCTTGTATGAACTGAGTGGCAAAATCCTCCAGTACAATGTTGCATAGAAAAATGGACATACTTCTTATTAAAGGGGAAGGCTATTTCCTCTTTGCCCATTAGATATGAAGATAACTGTAAAGTTCTACCCTTTGGAAAGTTGAGAAAGTTCCACAATCCTTAGTTTGCTAAGAGTAGCTACCAAGCATAAATGCCAGATCTTGTCAAATACATGTTTCTGAATCAATTGAATGATCCTGTAATTAGTTTTGCTTTTCAAATTTATGGACATAATTGCATTGATGACTAAATGTTAAATAAGCTCACCTTCCTGGCATTAATGCTGCAGTTTCTTTTTCATGCATATTAAATTTTGACTTGTTAATAATACCTTAAGAAAAGTTGGTTTGTAGGTTTCTTTCTAATGTATTTGCCTGAGTCTGGTAACAGGAAAGTATATTCATGGAAATAATTGAGAAGTATACTGTTCTCAAATTTTCTAACCTGTCAATCTCTATGTGTGTGGGTGTGCAGTGTGTTTGTTGTGGTGTTTGAGTGTGCATACATGTACATGTGTGTTACTTGTGGACATCCATACAAGCCAGAGGGGGATGACAGGTGTCTGCTGTTGTTCTCTGCTTTATTCTCTTGTGACAGTGTTTCCCATTGCTTGATGTTTTTCCAGCTAGTCTGGCTGATCAGTGAGCCACTGGAGTATGATCATCTCCTCACACTTTCCCCTACCTGGTACTGAGGTTTCATACCAGGCTTTTTACATGGGTGTTGGGGATCTGAACACAAGTCCTAATGCTTTGTATAACAATTCATCTTACTGACTGAGTCAACTCTCTGCCTTTTACTCTGGATATTAGGAGTCTTTGAACTTAATGCAATTATCAGTATAGTTAGGCTTAAATTTACCACCCTTACTTAATTCCTATTTGTTTTAGTTTATTTTATATTCACTCATTTTCATCCTTCTCTTAGATGAAATAAATACTCTGTCTTGTTTTGAATTAATTGAATACATTTTTAGTTTTATCTTCTTTGTTGGGTTATTAGCTATAGCTAAATTTAGTCTGTGCTCTGGGGTTTATATAGCGTATCTTTTTTTTTTTCAATGTAAAATCAAGTGAGAGTTCATCTCTTCATGTTTTAGAATTTTACAATAATACATTTACATTTTCCTCTAAACTGCCATTCTAGATTTTCTTAATAAAATCATAAATTCCTAGTGCAGTATTGTTATTTTTGTTTACATGGTCAACTCACTTATAAAGCAATTAAAATATTAAGGAAAACCCTGGAAGGCTTATCCACATAGTCATTATTTTAATTACCCTGTCCTTTCCACCTAGAGTGCTTTAAAATACACTTAGATGTGAGTCTAATTTTTTTTTAGCCTTTTTAGACTTTAACAGAATTATTTCTCCTTTGATTTTTTATTTTAGTGTTTTAGCATCCATTAATTGATCATAATAATGGATTCATTATGATATTTTCATACTTATTTATAATGTATTCTGATCATGTTCACCTTTGTTGCTTTTGAAAGACATTTCTTAGGTATAGAGTTGTTTTGTTTTGTTTTGTTTTGTTTTTCAAGACAGGGTTTCTCTGTGTAGCTTTAGCGCCTTTGCTGGAACTCACTCTGTAGCCCAGGCTGGCCTCGAACTCACAGAAATCTACCTGCCTCTGCCTCCTGAGTGCTGGGATTAAAGGCGGCGCCACCACTGCCCAGCTAGGTGTAGAATTCTTGATTGGCAGTTTTTTCTCCCTTCTGTTTTCCAACAACTCTCTACTAATCTGTTCCACTCTTTATTTTCTCGCATTGTTTTTAACAAGACAGATGCTGTTATTCTTACCTTTGTCCCTCTGCTCTTAATCTGCCTTCACTAGCTGGGGTAAGGATATTTTTTATTTATTGTTTTTTTTTTTGGTTATTTGATTATGAAATACATTATGATAGCTTTCTTCACATGTCTCATGCTTGGAGCATATCGGGCTTCTCTGAACTCCAGGCTTACAGTTTTCAAAATCAAGCTGACATGTTTAGAGTCTCATTTCTTCAAATGTTTTCGATGTGTCCTGAGACAATTCAGTAAAACACCCACTGGGCTCCTGGAGGTTTTTCAGGGCACACTGAGGCTTGCTCTGCTTCAGTATTTTCTTCTAAGTCTCACTATGGGTTGTGTCTACTATTGTGTATCCAATTCCATTACTTTTTTCCTTTTGCACATCTAAATCACCATTTCTTGCCTTCATAATGTTGTTCATATAAGGTTTTGTAGCTTTCACCTCAGTGACTTAATTTGTACAATTGTTAAAAAGTTGGAAATGCTGTTCCAACTGCTTTAATGTCATGGTTATCTATTGTCCTCTCTCCGTCACTTCTGGATTGGATTTAGCTGATTTGAACTTCTAATTATAGTTTGCATTTTTTCTGCTTCTTTGTATTCCTCGTGCTCCTTAATTGCAGGCAAGATGTGGTGAATATTACTTTATTTAATTCTGGATATTTTTGTGTATCTATAAATATTCATGAGTTTTATTCTGGAACACTGGTTACTAAGAAATAATTTGATCCATTTAATTGTCTCTTTCAAGATTTGATTCTTTCCTCTTCTTTTTTTTTTAAATTTAAATGTGGGAAGAACTTAATAGTCCACCTAGGAATAACTACTTCCTCAGATAGAACCATTCTGAATCATTCCTCCCAGATGCCATGATGTGTGGGGATTTATAGTACAGAGGATGAAACAGGCACCACTCTGGGTTTTCCATGGATGCTGAGCCTTGTTTTCTGTAATCCTCTTAGATAATCCTGTGCAGCTGTAAGGAGTTTCCTACCGTACATGTACCATGCATACAGTTTAGTAACTATCTGGCGAAGTCTTTGCGAAGACTCTGGAGTGTTATCTGTAGCTCATGTCCGATATTCTTTCTGCTACTTGGCCTTCCCTCAGTTTGCAGTTCTAGCTGCTCAACTCAGAGCCGGAAGGTAGTGTGAGTTTTCTCTCTTTGTCGTGTAGTATCTCAGAGTGCATGAGACCAGACACTGGTGGAATGAGGGCCATTCATCGCTTGACATTTAGTATACTGAAAGCAGTTTTAATTTGCTTTATACATGCTCCAGTAGGATGCATTTGTTCTCTCTCAGTCCATCTTGTTTGGTAACAAAATGCTTGCTACCTTTTAATCATGCAAATTGGCAATTTTATACCACTGTATATATCAATGTGTCAACTTCTAGCAGGTCAAGCCTGAATTTTATGATGTTGCATTTTGTATATACTCTATGCATGGTGGAGTGCTCTCTGATGGCAATGTTTTTGCTAGAAGACTGCCTCTGTCATACAAACGAGGGGCAACCTTTATGTGTATGTGACACCAACTCCTATTCCAATAAAGATCAAATGTTAATAATGGACTTAGTAGAAGTTTAAAAAGTGTCTTGGAATACAATAGATTTTCTAACATAATGATGAAGAAATGGAAATTTCCTCCAGCAACTTTTTGAAACAAATTGTATTGGGTAAATCAGAATCAAAATTTAAGGGTTTGGGGGGAAGGAAGCATGAGAAATTAGGTCATGGTACAGTTGCTGTAAATTGAGGGAGAAAATATCTTGATTGCTCAGCACAGGTTTGCGCTGTAAATCTCTTGCTAGCTTCTTAGCTTGCCTGGGACATGCTGTGTCCTGGCAGGTGGTTCACCACAGGGACTCATCTAGGAACATTCAATTGCACAGAGGGCTACTAATCCCTGGGGGTTAATGGGACAGACTGAACTGATTGTCTTGCATTACTCACTGCCATAGGGAACACTGGGACCCAAGACCAACTCAACAGGATGGAGATGGGATTGGAGGGATTGTCACTAACCTCAAGCTCCAGAGGCCATGCAAAAGAATTAAAGGCTGCTACCAAAAGTGAGAACAGGCTGCTGAACCAGTCCTTAATCCTGGAAAACAACCTTCCATGAGTAAACTTTTCTACTCTTCTAGTAATAAGATTAAGCAAAGCATAAGATTCATGGGTATGGAAAAAAATAATCCAGTAAGGCAATGGCATGGTAAAATTTTCTCCCAAAATGTGTCTAATGAGAGTTAACTTGCAGCAAAATCTTCTATACAGCCTTCTTGTTTCTCTTGCTATGTGGGCAAATAGCTTATATAACCAGCCATAAGGGAAATTTATTTGATGCATCGTGTTTTTCCATGAAATTTCAGGAGCCTTTTACATTGTGCACTATAATTTTTCTGTATGCACCTTAATATGAAACTATGTCCTCAATTACTTACTATTAAATTACTTAACTTGCCCTACTTCCTCATCATTGAATAAAATGGTTACTCCAGGAAGATGTGTGGCATTTATCTCCTGCTATTGTGCTCCGGCACTCAACCACATACCCTTAGGTATACATGTAATCCAATCTGAGGTGATGTCTATGAGGATAAAGCGAATCCAGCTAGGGGAATATTCTTCTTTATACTGGGAAGGGCAGTCTCATGCCTAATCTTTAATGAAGGTATGTAAGTGGTATTTTTCAACTTTCTTACTGATCAAATTTTGTGTTGATTTGAAAAACAAAACAAAACAAAATTAAAGTTTGGCCTACAAATCTCAATCTTGGGCTTTCAAGGAACAAATAAAACACCAGCAATATAATCTTGACATTTAACTTTGACATATAGATGTGCTTCATGAATGTGTACCCAAGGATGCATATTCAATATATAAACATTTACTCATAAAATATTTTAGAGATTAAAGTATAAAGATATTCATTTTATTTATATTTTTCTTCAACACTTCTTTCATTAACTGTGAGATACTATGTGAACATACAAATATCTGAAATATTTGTTGGAGACCATTACAATCGCTTCAGTCAGGGCAGCAGCTGCTATATTTTGTGTGGATCTAAGTCAAGTTAGAACCTTAATTTCTCTACATCTATTTCACTTATTTGAAAAGTTGTGTGAAGTTGTGAGGGTTTTTTTTTCCATTCTTATCAGAGAAGCCAGACACATTTCTTCTTTTCCCTTGAAAACTCCCGTCTAGATTCACTGCTCTGTTTTCTTTACTCTTCCCAAGCAGGTTGGGGATGTTTAACTGTGATCACATCACTTAGCTTGCAGCAGCTAAGACTGTGGGAATCACAGATTTAAGTGCTGACTTCCTGGATCTTTAAAACCTTGCCCATGTCCAGCTCATCTTCAACTTCATCTGGAGACTGCTGTTCATCCATTGCAAGGCTCTAACTCTTTTCTGAACTTCTAGAAATATTTGCTTTGTTTTAAGACTGAGTCTTGCTATACAGCCCCAGCTGTCCCAGGATTGGCGATTTCCCTGCCTCAGCTTCCCACACAATAAGATTGCAGGCATATGTCATCATGTTCGCCCATTTCTATAGGAATTTTGTTTGTAACTTTCATTTGACATGCTTGTATTTATCAAGGTGTATGCTCTGTTTTCAATTATCCTTTTGTATATATGTTCAGTCTCTCTTATTGTTTCCATGAATCCCTTGAGAGAAGTTGTCTGTCCTAGACAGATACTGGCAGTTTTCTTTTACGGTTCCCCATATAGCCATTAATAATAAAATATATGATCAAACAATAAATTTCTTATTTATTATACACTTTTCTTTTGACCAAGGCTATGATAGCTGAGATGTGGTATCTGCCCCTTCCTCTTGATAAACCAGAGATACTGACTAGACAGTGTCATCAGTTGTAGATATGGGAAGATTTTTTTCACAAATCATAGAAATTCTACATATGTAGTCTTCAAAGATATACACAGATTTTTGTCTTTGTATTGGTCTTATATATATAAAACAAAGCTAGGACATTTGATTATTAAATTAATGTCAGCAAAATATGGATTTGGATTTTTAAATCTTAATTTCTTAGTGAGTGTTTTGAGAACAATTACCTATATAGAGCTATTGGTCTTGGTTTAAAAGGTCTATTCTTTGCATTTAATCTAGCATTTAAGCAAACAATGATTGCAATTTGAAGTAAGTTTGCACAAGTGCAATACATGGATTATTTAATCCTAATTTGTCTTTTACTTAACGAATTAATAACTTGCATCCTTTCACAAATGTCTACATGTACAGATTTCTTCAGAGGCTTTTGGGAAGGTTTTCCATGGACCTTCCTACTTTACCTTTACAAAACACTAAGCATGCTGTAAATTCAGGGCACAGTGTCTCAACACAGCAGAACCATTATAGACACAGAAGAAAAGAAGAACTCACTCTGCCCTGTCTCCAGCATAGTTACTTCTTTTAGCAATGGTGGCTGTGGCCTGTTCTGTCTCTCTGATCTTCCAGCGTTCACCCCAATACCTGGCTTAGGTTTGATTTTATTAATAAGAACTTTTAAGATTCCTGCTACAAGCAATATTCATTAGAAATCTAAGCTTTGAAAGAAATGTCCATGAAGTATCAAGAAGGAATAAAAGAGAGCAGAGGAAGCTAAAGGCCCAGCAGTGCTGAGCAAGAGAAGAGCTCACCTGTGGAAATTAGTGAAAGACATAATGGAAGGAAGAGGTAGAGGGTGGAGATCAAGGTCTAAATACTGACATGAGTTTGGGAATGGAAAGACCAGCGCAGATGAACACAGATTAACTTCCTGTGAAGAGCAGAGTTTACTGCCACTTCTTAGATGACTCGATAGTTTACAGCCTCAATAAAGCTTGCAAGTGACTATCAGAAAAAGCACAGGAAGCAAAGGAGAGTCTCTGCCGGAAGGGGTTTGTTTTTGTTTCAACCGTGCCTATGAGATGTGGGATGAGAGATGCTGTTCTGTTTGGACTAGACAGACATTAGCAGCACGCGTGGTCTTTACTTTGCTAGACATCACTTCCACATAGGGGAAGTCAAGAGACTGAGAAAAAAGGAAGGTATGCAGTTTGAACTTGGAGAAACAGTTCTGTTTGACTTCTTCCTTGGTGGTCAGTGAATCTCATGAAAGACTGCCCTAATAAGATTTCATTCATTTCGGGCGATTCTGACTTTGTAGAAGAACAGGGAAAAACACAAAAACGGAACCAAAACTAATAACCAAATGCAGAAACATCACCAGCCTTGTCTCCTGGGTTTCAAAGGCAACATTTCCTCTGTTTCTCTGTTTTCTAAGGCTCTTGAAGATCAGAAGTGCTTCAGTTTGCCTCGGCACGGGGAGCTTTTAATCTCTTGGTTGATACAGAAGTTTTTATCTTATTTATCACTCATGGAATGAAGAGAATATTTGTCATGACTTGAACTTGTCTTTATTTATAGAAGTTTTTCCTCCTGTCCATGTATTAGTCCAGGCACTTTGGTTGTAAATGACAGAAACTAGCTTGAACCAATTTAGGGAAAACATAGAATTTATTGTGCAAAGATGCAGAGGTGACTCTCATAATTCAAGAAGGAAATGCAGACAGATTGCTGCATATGATGAGAAACAGGGATGGCAGAGACACAAGGAATGTCACTCTGTCAATGGGATTCAGTTTTCTGGAAGAATCTTTTACTTTTTCTGTCTATTTAATTGTCAGCCTGTGTACAAATCAGCATTTTTCACATTAAGAAAAGGTGGAAATGATTTGGGTCCATTGATGGATGAATGGGTATACAAGAATGTTTCAGACACACAATCAAATACCCCCAGACTTTAAATAAGATATTTGACATGGCACAAGACAAAGGGACCTTGAAAATGTTAACTGAAATAAGCCAATCACAAACGAGAAATGCTATATAATTCTGTTCAGATCAGGTACCAAGAGTCATCAATGGTCTATATACAGGAGCATGGTAATTTCTGGGAGAAATATTAAGGAGAAGATGGGGAGATGTACCACAAATGTACAGAATCTGAGACATTTCAGATAAATTGTATCAGTAAACCCAGATCAAATCCTCCTTGTTTGCAGCAGCTCCAACAGCTAATCCTCTCCACATTTCAAGGGTCTTGGCTCAGATCACTGCTTCTATTTGTTAGCGTCCAATTTGGTCGAAAACAATTTGCCTAAAACCAAACTGGTAAAAAATAATCAAACATGACTATTCTTTTGTAATGGGTTATTCATGTATTATTAATGTTGAAAAACAGTGGAAAGTGTTTGGAATTTTAATGCTTTGCTGTTTCCCTTTTCATGTTTTTTTTTTAACTTTTTAAAATTTATGATGCATTTTCATCCAATTATGTTTGCTTTTCTTATTTAGCAGTACTTTTATGATTTTGTGCCAAATTGCTCAAAACAAATTACTGTAAAATCTGTTTTAATTAGTCACTTGTTCTTTTGTAATTAGGGCATACCATAAGGAATCAGCAGAATTAAACATGTGAGGTGACAAAAGGTGACGGCAATGGATGAAGTCACCGGACGGTCTTGCAGCTAGCTCTGTGGATCACCACATTCTAGAATAATCTGTATTTATACTTCAGTCTCCTCCAACTAAGGTAGCGACTGAGTCAGAGAAGTCTGGACATATTTCTCTTTTTAGCTTTCTTCAGTGATGGTAATGAGGGGCTCACAAAGACATCTGCTATTATGAATCTTATGGGGATGCGAAGGTAACTGGTCTGGCAACACAGTTCTCTGGTAAGCATGAGAACCTGAGTTTGTTCTCCATAACCCATCTTAAAAAAATGTAGATCCTGGAGATGTATGCTTGTAATTGCCAGCCTGGGAAAGTGGAGACAAGTGACTCCTTGAGGCTTGCTAGTCAGCCAGCCTAAACTACCTGATGAATTGCAACCCAATGAGAGACCCTCTCTCACAAATAAAGGTGGGTTACACCTGAGGAATGATCCCTAATATCCTCTGGTTTCACATGCATGCACATGCACATGCACACACTTCCATGTACAAAATACTTTTACTTATGCTACATTTTACATAGTGTTTGGTTGGCATGTTACAGCCTAAGCTGAAAGCTATCAGAGGTGCTACACTGAAACCTCACATCTTTCTCAAAAGATCAATTTGACTGTAACGTTGAGTTGCAAAAACACTGTTTTGTTAACTTAGTGAAAACCCATTAGAACTGTGCATTTCAAATGGAGTACAGGTCTAGGGATATAGCAGAATTGGTAGAGTAATTGCCTAGCAAGCAGGAGGCTCCCGGTTCAATCCTTCCGCGTCAAACCAGCTATGATGGCACACACTTGGAACCCTAGGCAAGAGGATCAGAAAATTATAAGTCACTCTCAGCTACATAGCAATTCCAAGATAGCCACACATTACAAGTTAACATCTCTAGATGAAAAGTGAATATAAACACTTTTTAAAAAGCCAAAATTATATAACAAGAAGTGAGATTGTTACAAAAATACAGATAAAAGATGGAAAATTATACTGTAGTTTGAAAGTTAAAAGGTAATATTAACTTGTATTTTGAAATAGTGATTTTGGAGTCTTTAACTTTCAGACAAATAAGGGAAAGAGATGTAGTTATCCACCTGTTAGAAATGAGGACAGAAAGGAAGGTTTGTTCACTCCTAAGTTCTGAAAAAAATGCTAAAAAATTTTAATCACTTACAAAAACTCAAAAAACCTACTCAAGCACATGAAAATTACTAAAGTGAATAATATACATCAGACTATATATTTTTCCCTACTTATTCTTTCTAGTGATTTCACTCTGAGAAAGGTGTTTTAGGTTGATCTGTTTTTGACAACTCATTTCAAGCACTTGTTGATGCTCAGCAGTGAACTTCTCCCTGGCATTCTTCTTTGTTAAAAGCTATCAGTGAGTAACAGGCTCCACCCTTCTCTCTCAGTTAATGAGACAAAATTGGAGAGAACATTCTGATCAAAGTTTATTACAGTTAGATGCTGGGAGGTACTTCAGATTTTACAGTTCAAGCCCCTCTCTTTATAACTGGGCATGGGAGTTGTCCTGCCCATACTCAGTAAGGTATAGACAGAAATCAAGCATGAGATTTATTACAGGAGAGATCTTATGTCTCTCCCATAATTTTTACTAAGGGAAATTTATCTTTTTCCATAACAGATACACTCTTTGTCTTGAAAAAGAATGATAAAAAAGACCATGTTTGCCCCATAATAATAAGATAGCAATCATGTAGACTTGTGTGACTCCTTTATGACAGGAGGCAGAGGAAGGAGGATCTCTTTGAGTTCCAGACTAGCGAGGGTTAGGGCTATATAGTGATACTGTGGCACACACACACACACACACACACACACACAGGAGATATCATGGTTGCTGAATCAGATACAGACCCTTGAAAAAGTGTAATTGAGATAAAAAAAAAATTGAATCATACCACTGTCAGCAAAATAAATGCTTTCTGTTTTAAGCCAGTGAGTTTTAGGCTGCTTAAATTGCCTAACAACAAATGCAAGATTTGTTTTTTAACTTATAAAATGTAAAATAACAAACTTGTTGTCCAAAGCTAACAAACAGCCGTGGTCTTGGGATTTGAACACTGACAATCTGCCTCCAGCCTCCATACTTTTCAAACAAGATACTGTGTCCATTTGCACAACCATAAATCAGTTACTACAAAGATACAGCTCCTGTTTGCCATCCTTTGACCCATCAGTCCCGAAATCACTGCAGTAACCCATTCCCATGCTTCACAACTGAGAATATGTCTGTCTCCACCTGTATTTTCATCAACAGCTACATTCCTTTCTACTCTCTCAAATTGGGTTCAGATTTGGTGGTCTCCATGCTGACTGCTACTGGATGCCACAGTAAACATCTTACCCATTCCAGGCTTTGCATAACTCACAGGAGGCTCCCAAAGACACAGATGTGAGATAATCTTCTTCAGACCAGTTCATTCTATTTTCTAGTAGCTGTGTATGCTTGGGAAATTAGTAAACATGTAAGTGGAACACAAAATGATCTTGACTCCATATTTGGACCATAATTTCTTTTTAGAATTTTATTTTTACTACATTTATTTATTTATTTATATTTTGGGGTGTGTGAGTATTCACCCATGTGCCACTGCATCCTTGCGGCAGTCAGAGGGAAACTTGTAGAATTTGGTTCTCTCCCACCACTATGTAGGTTCCAAAGATTGAACTCAGTTCGTCAGGATGGGCAGCACGTACCTTTACTCACCAAGTCAACATGTCAGCCCATAATGTCTTAAACCATGTTACTTCTTCATTCCTTCATCATTTCTACTGTTTGTTTAAAAAATAGTTTATTATCTTTTTCCCTTAAAGTTGCATTCTCATTTCACCAGTAATGTCTATGCTCATCTTCTTTGGTCAAATGTTTTTCATTGGAAGTAACTGAAATTTGTTGTGTTGTCTTGAGTCAATGGAAAATTCAAATCATCTCACAGATACATCTCAGAGCCCTGGACTAGGCTTCAGCCAGGTCTCTGGAGGCCACTCAGTGTGCTAATTCCTTTCTCTATTGTTTTCTCTATATAAAGGCTTTGATCAAATAATTGGTGTGTGTTACAGAGTACATAGTTTTGCAGTTCTCATTTTCCTAATACTTACCACTTTGACACTCTATTACACGTTTACTTTAGAGACTAGTCACCCTTGACTCAATCAGTTAAGGCCAAGTAATAAGCTAGACTAAGAGATCACTGATTATCCCACCTGCACCATGTACTAGAATGATCCAGTCAGCCTAGGCCAGAAGGAAAGTATCTACCAGAGGCAGACCAATGGAACTATATGGTGTCCTTTGTCCACTAGGAAATATGAAGATATCTTGGTAGATACCTACTACCTCATCTTCCCTTTCATAGCTGTTATCTTTATCATTACAGGGAAAATGAGTTATCTAGAAAAAAAACAATAATAAAATAATACATGTAGTGTTAGAATTCTGATGGCTTGTATTTGAATTTGAACTTGACCCATCTATTCAACAAAGGACAAACAGTTGGAAATTCTTGAATTATTTCTATAAACTGACTTACACAAATCTCTTCGGGGAAGGTCCACCCAGGCTCATCTTACTCACCAGTGGGATTGCCCTTTCTGAGTTCATTCCAATACCTGTACATGCTTGTGTATTTCATGGGAAATAGGACTCAGGGAACCTTATTGAAGAGGAAATGAAAGAGTATAATAACCCGAGGGAGTGGAAGACACCAGGAAAACAAGGCCTACTAAATCAACAAGATCAAAGTACATATGAACTCACAGAGACAGAGACAGCATGCACAGGGACCGCATGAATCTTCCCCAGGGGTGTGTGTGTGTGTGTGTGTGTGTGTGTGTGTGTGTGTGTACATATTAAAAATAGCTTCCAAATTAGTGTTTTTATTAGAATTTTGAGTGTGCATACAAGTGAATCTCAGTTTCCTATCTCTTCTCTTGGGCTCTTTTCTTTCTGTTGATTTGCCTTGTCCAACTTCAATGTAATAGTTTTTGTTTTATCTTATTATATTTTTTATTGTATTAAAAAATTAATGAATGAGTAAATGAATGAAAACCTAGCCACCAGGGTAAAGGTTAACAACTGAACTGTCATTTATACCTGTTTGTTTTGTCCCATTCTGATGTGTTAGTTTTTGTTTTATCTTACTTTATTTTATTATAATCCCTTAGAAGACTGTTTATTTTCTAATGAGAGGCAGAAAGGGTGTGGATCACAATGGGATAGGAGCTAGAGAGGAACTGGGAGGAGTAAAGAAAGGGGAAACAATAACCAGGATATATTATGTGAGACAAATCTATTTTCGGTAAAAGGAAGAATAAATTTGAAAAAGAAGCCCATACATTAATGGAGAGTTCATATTCCATATCCTTATGTAGATAGATTATTATTAATTCTCAACAAATGTTAGTTTCTCTGCCCATGCTAGTAATGTTTTGCTGACAGTCTTCTGTTTGCTCATGGAGGCTTTCCTCTGTTTTCTAGTTTGTATGAAGCTGGACCACCTCACTCTGCTGTCTTCTGACATTCATATACATTCAGTGCTGCTTTACTGTCTGGACTCTGGGATGCGCTTTCCCTGTCTGTGCTCTTGAATGGAAAGAATGCATGCGTTCTTTAGTCCTTTCATTCTCTGTGATGCTCCATTCAGTGGTAGCACATAGTAGGCGTGCGTGAAGCACTCGTTAAGGTACGATTCCATTGAAGACCAACTGTCATCTATAATGAGGTTGCAAGCAGGAAATCAATTGTGGTGAGTCATCGAAATAGGATTATCTTTTCATCAGAGCAAAATGTTGACTCTTTGATCTGGAGGAGTCTGTTTTCCCCTGACAAAGATTTAAGCATCTCGGGCACTTTCTTTCAATTAATGCTAATGATAGCATTTCTGCCAAATACAGCCAATAAGAAGGATAAAAAGACAAAGGCAACTTCCAAAGCTACTTTTATTAAAAAAGTAATCTGCAGCTTATCTCAGCTACCATGACATCTAACATCCAATGATGTTATTTGAATGTTTTTCCCACCAGCATCCCTAATGTTTCAAAGCCAGGACATCCCAAAGTTCACTTCATCCTTGCCTAGCAACATGTACAACAGACTGGTGCCTCCCTCCTCTTCCGTACACTCCCTTCTTCATCCCTTCTCCATGCTGACGGGTGTGAGAGGCTGAGGGTGGCTGCTACAACCGCATTGTTTCCACCATGTTTACCTTCCTCAACCTTTAACACTGCCCCCATTTCTTGCTACCAACCTAATCTTCTTTGGTGCGCTTCAAGTTTAATCTTCCAAACTTTGGGGTGGACTCTCCTGCAAGAGGAAAAAGAAATGGAAGAGTGTGCCAGCACCACATATATAATTGTAAATGTTTATTTTTCTGCAACTCAAAGCAAAATATAGGCTTGTGTATGCCGATAGAATAGTGTTATGAGTTACATGAACTCAGACAACATACTGCACTTCTCTTAGTGGCAGATTTCTTGGCTATAAAATGGAGATAATAGTACCTATCACCCAGATGTAAGTTTTAAGAAGCATGTGAATCATTATTATAATGTCTGGCTCATTGTAAATGATCCAATATTTGGTTATTTTTATTTATATGGTTCTTAATAATACTATATGTAGTATTATTAATAGTACCATATATTGTATTATATATTGTAGTGTGTGTGTGTGTGTGTGCGCGCGCGCGCGTGCGTGTATGTGTGCTGTGGGATGTTCTGTATGGTAAATGTGTTGCTCTGATTGGTCAATAAATAAAACACTGATTGGCCAGTGGCTAGGGAGGAAGTATAGGCAGGACTAACAGAGAGAATAAAAAGAACAGGAAGGCGGAGGGAGAGACTGCCAGCCACCGCCAGGACAAGCAGCATGTGAAGATGCCGGTAAGCCACGAGCCACGTGGCAAGGTATAGATTTATAGAAATGGATTAATTTAAGATATAAGGACAGTTAGCAAGAAGCCTGCCACAGCCATACAGTTTGTAAGCAATATAAGTCTCTGTGTTTACTTGGTTGGGTCTGAGTGGCTGTGGGACTGGCAGGTGAGAGAGATTTGCCCTGACTGTGGACCAGGCAGGAAAACTCTAGCTACATGTGTGTGAACACATGAAGAGGTCAGAAGACAACTTCTCTTTCCTCCTTGTTTGAGGCAGGATCTCTTGTTTCTGACAAGGAGCTTCATTTCCCAGACTAGCTGCCCTTTGAGCATCTGGGCAGTCTCCTGTCTGTCTTCTATCTCACAGTAGGAGTGTTAGGGCTGCAGATATGTGTTGCGGCATCCAGACTTTCACTTGGGTTTTGGGAATCCAAATTCTACTCACCTGGCTTGTGCAGCAAAGGCTTTTTCTTACTGAGCCATCTCCCCAACCCAAACAATTAGATTTTTAGCCTTTAGCCTTTAGCATAATTTCATTCAGTGAGAATTCACTGAGTTTAATCTAAATTTAAAATCTTGTGCTTAACCCTGGAGAAGATATTAAGATAAATAACCTATGGTTCCAAATTGAAAGGAGATTAAAATCTGATGGATTTGGGATACATACAAAAGGTATCATGTTATTAGTCAGAGGGTGGTAAATACTAAACTTGAAGTACAGATCGGTATCAGTGGAAGTGGGCAATTAATTACAATTGGTTGTATCTGATAAGGCTTTATTGAGGAGTTCCCATTTTAATTAGACTAAGGACAGCAAAATGGATTGAGAATGTAGCTCAATGGTAAAGTGCTTACCTAGCATGCACAAGTCCCTCGGTTCAATTCCCAGCATCCCCAGCCCACACACAGAGAAGTAGGCTGATGGAGATAGGAATTAAGAAAAGCATCACAATGTAGGCAACCAGCAGAGCCAGAGAAATATTTCTGATAAGTTGCTGTTTTTCTGGAATTTTATTTATTTACTTGTTTTTGGTAATTAATATCCAGGGCAAAAAGAAAGTATTACAGGAAACATTGTAAAGCAGCATTTTCCAAAGCGAGTTGACTAATGGAGACTCTTGGAACCCTGGTTTCATTGTCAGGTATTTTGATACTGAAAACACTATGTTGCCCTTTTACATTCTGTGAACAGTTTCCTCCAATTCACAACCCAGCTGATGAACACATGCTATGAATCTTAGCATTTTCTATAGCAAGGCTGCGGTTTCCACTCACCGTATCCTGCACAACACAAAATTAGCTTTATCTCAAAATACGACTTAGAACAACAGAAGGCTGACTTCCCAGTCAGGTCAGCCAAGGATGGCGCTCTGCTCTTTGTCACCCTGTGACTCGGAGTGATTAGAGCTTCATTTAGCTCAAGCTCCTGCAGTGCCAAGGACAGGAAGGGGAAGTAACACTGAGTCACTTCACTTGGAAATCACAGCACTCTATTTGTGTGTGTGTGTGTGTGTGTGTGTGTGTGTGTGTGTGTGTGTGTGCTTGTGTGTTCAAATAATCTCAAGACTGGGGAAATAACTTGCAACATGCCTAAAGACAAAGAGAAAAACTTAAATATTTGTGATTAGCCCAATGACTATCATAATTATATTACTGAAAGGTCAGTTGACCTCTGAACTTCTCATTTCAATGCAAATCCTTGAGATGTCATTATGGGTGGCAAACTTGACACTCTCACTTGAAAGTGTTTTTTTCCACAATGATTTCATGGCATTATTGTTTCATGCACTGCCTATGAGGGAGTTTTTATATAGCTCACAGGTTCTTTTAATTATCTAGAAATAGCAACTTGTATGGCATTGACATTCACAGACCTGAATCACTGGTCAACTGCCTGAGTGTTCTTTATTGTAATAGATTAAAAGCTAATAAACATACTTCGTCATTTGTTGATCACCTACTATATCCCAATTCTTGTACCCTATTCTTACAAGAAAATCTACTCATTTTGTGTTTATAAGAGTAATCCCAAGAAGATAAATTTTATACTGCTTTCACTTTATAGTTGAGGAAATTAGGGGTCAATGAAATGGAACAATTTACAGTGACTAGGAATGCTAGCCTTTGAATCAGGGATATGTGTTTCCAGGAGCCATGGACCTTTCTTTTAGAATATGATAAGGGTGTTCAGAACATCTCTGAAAGAGTGATGCTTAGTCAAAAGTCTTCAAAGAAATACAACCAATATTGATCTGAGATGTATCATCTATCTATCTATCTATCTATCTATCTATCTATCTATCTATTATCTATCTACCTATATAATCTATCTATCTATCTCTATCTATCTATCTATCTATCTATCTATCTATCTATCTATCTAAAACTATTTGTTTTTTAAGGAATTCACTCCAAGGGATCCAAGGGAGCTGACTATATTATAGTGGTTACAAGTCAGGTATTTGTTGTCTCAACTTGCATGTAAGGCATGTAGACATAGAGTTGATGATGTTCATGATGTTGTGTGGACTCTGAAGTCAGTAGGGCAGCCCAGCATGATACAAACTTAGATATAGTTTCCACATTTTAATATGAGGAAGAGTTACCTGTTTGCAAGACCTCAACATCTTTTTCTTAAATATTTCTTTGTATAGTTTGTTATTATTTTATGTGTATGGGTGTGGTGGTATTGTGTTCCAAAATATGTGTCCCTTAATAAACTTATCTGGGGTCAGAGACAGAACAGCCACAATATTAAACAGAGGATAGGCAGTGGTAGCATACGCCTTTAATCCTAGCATTCCAGAGACAGCAATCCCTCTGGATCTCTGTGAGTTCAAGGCCACATTGGAAATGGCCAGGCGTGGTGACACACACCTTTAATCCCAGAAAGCCAGCCTTTAATCCCAGGGAATGGTGGTAGAAAGGAGAAAGGTATATAAAGCGTGAGGACCAGAAACTCGAGGCATTTGCCCTGGAGAGGCATTTGCCCTGGAGAGGCATTTGGCCTGGAGAAGCATTGGGCTGGTTAATCATTCAGGCTTCTAGCAGCAGTTCAGCTGAGACCCATTTTAGATGAAGACTCAGAGGCCTCCAGTCTGAGGAAACAAGACCAGCTGAGGATCTGGTGAGGTGAGGTTAGCTGTGGCGTATTCTGTCTCTCTGACCTTCCAGTGTTCACCCCAATACCCGGCTCAGGTTTGATTTTATTAATAAGACCTTCTAAGATTCATGCTACATATGGGTGTTTTGTCTGCTTGTATGCCTGTACATGACATACATGCATTGCCAATGGAGGCCAGAAGAGGGTTTTAGATCCTCTGACAATGGAGTTATAGACAGTTGTGAGCTGCCATATGGTTACTGAGAATCTAATCTGGGTCTTCTTTAGAAGAGCAGCCAGTGCATTAACTACTGAATTCTCTCTCCGGACCATTCTTAAGGCTATTTTGTATTTAATGCCTGTGTGCAATTAGAAGAAATCCACCATATTGGTTATTTGTGCATTGCTGTGACAGAAACTTCTAGAAGGAGAGATTGATTTGGGGTCATGATTTCAGAGAATATCATCACTGCATCATGATCAGAGGGTCTATCATTATTCCATTATGATCTGGAAGATATATTGAGTTCACAGTGGCAGGAGCACATGGCAGAGGCTCCTTATATCACAATGGACCAGGAACTAGAGAAAGGAGCCAGAACCAGATGCCAAGTGATACACCAATCTTTAAAGACCCATCAGTAGTGAAGTACATGCGTCAGCTAGATCCTACTTCCTAAAAGTTCCACAGCTTCCCAGAACAGAGCCACCAGCCAGAGAACTCACACTCAAAATATAAGTCTTTGGGAAAAGATACAAAGTGTGATACCTACCTACTTGTAGAAAGTAGTTTGCTTCACTTGATATTGACCAATGAAGATGGTCATGCCTTCTAGAAAACAAGCTTACTTTTTACTTACAAATTTTGAGCTAGCATTTAACCAAATTACTGGCCTTCATAGCCTACCCAAGTTAACATGGAGAATTGCCCTTGAGACCTAGAGTATGTTATGGTTTTTGTTTGTTTGTTTGGTTGGTTGGTTTGGTTTGGTTTGTGAAAACAAAGTGTGCAATGCAGAATTTTAGCTTGGTACATCTAAGATTAAAAGGTCCATTAAGAAGAGAGCTTTTCCTTCCAATCCTTTTATTTTACTTCCTCTCTCTTCTTTCTTTATTTTCTCAATGATCACCATCCAAATTATTCTATCTCTGAGTATAATAGTTCTTTCACTGTTCTTAGACTTGGTCACCACCTCACCCGTCCCAAGTATGGTGTCTCATGGAAGGATCATAAGCCAACCCTTTTGGTGAGGGTGACTTTCACTCTCTGTTTATCTCCTTTTCTTTATTTCTTAAAGTCTAACCCATTCCATTCTAGCATTTAAATTAAATATCTTGTTTGTAGAGTAGTTAGGCCTTTACATTAAACACAGCCTTACTCAGAATCCTGACGTGTGGGTCAAATATTCAGATTTGTTCTTCTGGAGATGGGGGAGAAGCAGGAAGAGTGCATGCAGCCCAGTTTCCAACCTTATTTGCCTCCCCAAGCCACTATTCCGTCAAAGAAGCAGTGGGGTGACACCACAGTGCTAATACCCAACTGCCCCCCAGGCTGACTTGCTAGTCTTAGAGCATCTGCCCTACTGACCCATCATGTCCCCTAAGCTGTCCCCCTGAGTGTGTCCCTGTAGGAGTGTGTCTCTTTTTGCTCTGTGAATCGCTTCTGGTTATTACCAGTGACCGCTTCAGAGCTTGTCATAAACTACCCGATATGATGCTGTTATGGAAGAATTTACAAGAGCTGCCCTGAAAACTCCACGCTTTGGATCGATGACTTTTCAAGTGGCTCAGTGCTACAATGACTGTGTAACCATGTGTCAACCAAACATAAGAAAACTCTAGGAGCTACTGTTTGTTTACAGCAGTCCTGGTTTTCCTTTACTAATAACATATTTCCTTCAAGAGTACCTCACAAGAAGATAATGTCAAAAGGGCTTGCAGCTACTGGTATAAAACCTGACAGTTTAGAATTCTTGTTTTAGGCCATAAAGTACAACATTAGCCATTCTAAAACAACAAAACTACCCAACTGCTATACTGTGAAAATATAGTATTCATGCTTCCCCTATTAAAAGTTCAAAACATAGTTTTGAAACAACTTACTTTTCAAAACACACAAGTCACCCACTCTTTGGAAAACAAATTAATAAAATGTTGACTGCATGATGCCCTGGAAGGGATACTGTATTCCTTTTATGAAGACCATGCCCAGGCTTTCTGGATAGGCTACAAGCTGTAAGAACTAAGCTCCATTCTTCTCTCATATTATGTTAACCTTTGTCTTCTTTAGAATGAACAGTTTTTAGCCAGGACTTTGCGTATACTATGTTCTTGATCCCATATGAATCATGTTTATTGATCTTGATGCCACAAGGAAAGAAAATAGGAATATTCTTAACAAAAGTTATTTTAAAACCTTGTGGTCTGTCAGAGCTTGGTTTGGCTGAGTAGTTCCATGCCTGTATTCCTGTAGATACTCAAGAACAACACCCACAGAAGCTCTGCAATCACTAGTTAATACAGTCATCATCTTAAATTGATGTCTGGGCTGTCTGACATATCAAGCCCTGAAGAAGCACCATTTTCTAGGACAGTCATTCTCAATCTGTGGGTCATGACTCCCATGGGGTTGAGCGGCCCTTTCACAGGGGCCTCATATCAGATAACCTGAATAACAGATATTTACATTATGATTCATAACAGCAGCAAAATTACAGTTCTGAAGTAGCAACAAAAATAATTTTATGGTTAGGGTTATCACAACACAAGGAACTGTGTTAAAGGGTCAAAGTATTAGGAAGGTTGAGAACCACTGGTCTAGTAATTCATATGGCAATGTCAGATCTCAACAGTGATGTGTGCAAGTGTACCAGCTGAAGTGAAAGGGCCATTAGAAAAACACAGCCAGGTCCAGATACTAGGTGACATTTGCAAGTGGTCAGGCCTGTGCTGTAAGAGTGTCACTGAGGGTTGTTAAGGAACTAGACATATGAAACTCCCTTTTTTACAGTGTCTACTTTCCTAGTCTTTCTCTCACAACATTCCCAATTTCTATCAAAGTTTTCACCATCAGGCTAACATACTGCTCCATAAAAAGCATTAAAAATGTTGGTTCTCTACCCTAGTACACTTATAGGTCCATTTCTGGTATATCTGTAGAACCAGCCAGGCATGGTAAAGGTCTAATACAAAAGCTACAGAGGAAATGGCGATGTGTTTTGTGAGAGTTGATTTAACTGGTCCCAACTTCATTGTCAGATTTTGCATGTACAACCTAGATATCCATCCACTTGTGTGGGGTGTGTCCTCATTGTGCTCTGGGCTAGTGGCAATGATGCTGATTGCGACTCACCCATTTTATCATTGTGGCAATATTTTACATATTGTTTGCAAATATGATCCAACTGATCCACAGAGTTTAAGAGCACTTGTGAATGTGTCTGCATTTGAAAACAGCAGTCAGACAGAGATCATGCGCCATGAGCAATACCACCATGTGTGGTCACAAACTTCACTCAGACACTTTTTTAATGATAGACATTTTAAATTCTTTTGGTATCATTTGCAAACTCATTCATGTCTACCTTGCATCCAAAAAAAAAAAAAAAAAGAAAGAAAGAAAAGGAAAGGAAGTAAAAGAAAAAAAAGAACTTTGACAAGCTGTGAAATCTCTCTGACAGTCTTCCTGTTCTTGATTTTCAAATGCATTTTAATGAATGGTATATTACATGTAGCCAAATACATCCTAAATGAACAAATGGGCATCAGATATACGGAGAACATTGGTTTTTCTTAGGGAGCTGTGAGAAAACAAAATGTAACTTTCTGCTTTTTATTCAACAGCTGCGACCCAACTTATTTATGCACTGCACCCAGATAGCTAACTGGATGCATGAAAACAGTTTGTAAATCTGAGTGATAAGTGGTTTTTTTTTATTTAAATGTAAAAATGATACCTTTGTCCTCAGTCAGTTGATATGAACAGGCATCTCTGAAGGGAAGTACAGAAAGGACCTCAATGTGATCTCGCCACCTTGTGGCAGCTGATTCATTTTCAGCCTCTTTAGATCAGGGACTTTCTTGCTGTTGATTGTGTGTGGAACTCATTCCTAAGGCAAGGCTTCTGCTTGTGTGAACTGAGCCCCAAGAACTGGTTTCTTTCTATTTTCGAGGATGTCTTCCATTCACAGCTTTTGTACGGCACATTAAAGGAGCCATAGCTGCTGGCCACTCTGTTTCCGTCCACTCCACTCCCCCAATCTTAATGGCCCAAAGCACAATGCAAAGCATGGAAGCATGAAGGAGTGCTGGGCAAACTTCAGGCAAAAGAAAGCCAACAGCCC
Organism: Peromyscus aztecus; assembly: GCA_902168405.1. Classification (NCBI taxonomy): domain Eukaryota; kingdom Metazoa; phylum Chordata; class Mammalia; order Rodentia; family Cricetidae; genus Peromyscus; species Peromyscus aztecus. The sequence goes on from CABHPQ010159327.1 coordinate 60,347, forward strand.
TTTCGGGACATTGCAGAGCTGTCACACACTCAAATGTTACTTGCTGAGAAAATGTGTTACTACAAGAAAAGGCTCAAGCCCCGGGTCAGCATTTCTATTGGGACTGCCCATCTGCCACCTGGGCAGCCTGCTGGCCACAGTGCTTTACCGACAGACACTCCAGTCATGTCAAAGCTTGATGGCACTTCTCAGGAAGAATTAGAAATACAGAGGTGGCATCTTCCACAATTATAAATCCACAGAGGCCTCCAAAGGAACAAGTTTGAGGGAAGAAAAAGCTTATAGAAAAAGGCAAACTTCTACATGGGTCTTTGGCAAACAGGGATGTCACAAAAAATTTTTTTAAAAAAAGAGGAAATTAGAGTTTGAATATACAATAAAAAAAAAGAACTAAAATGTAAAATAGCCCTGAAATCTCCAATATGCTATGGTAATGCCGGAATGGTTTTGAGGTATTTCAAAGTCACCGGGATGAGTACTGTTAGTAATTTATTGGAATCAGGGAGATATGAGAGCCTTAGATACACTCATGCTTAGCAGGAACAGGATGTAGAAAGTGTAAAATTTTTAGTTCCAAGAGGAGTGCATTTAAATGAAGAGAGCAGAGCTCTGGAACCTGACAGGCTTACCACTGTGTAGTTTTTAATATAACGTGGGGCTATACCTCTGACTTTAGATGAAGGAGATGAGCTCTAGGTAAAGAAAGGGAGCAGGTGCTCTGAGGTCACCATTCTCTGTCATCCAGAAAGAGAGAAGAATAAGTAGAAGCGACATCTAAAGGCAAATTCAAACCACTTGAAGTCACAGGGCAAAGGGGCCCAGACCTATATGGCTGGAAATGAAATCGGCCTCTGCAGACTAGGACATAGCTGAGCAACTCTTCTACAGAGAAAACTTGCTGAGCTGGCAGGAAGGTTGTCACATTAGGGACTGGAGAAAGTGGGAAGGACATGGGAGAAAAACCTTCTCACAAGATGGTTGCAATCAGGACTCGACTCCCAGTCTCACACTGAAAACTGTGAGGGAAGGAGGCCCGAGGACACAAAACTTATTATTCTGTAATAAAAGGCTCCTGGCCAGTGAGTCTTAGAATAGATAAAAATGAAGCAATAATTAGCAGGATTCTAAATATCCTTCTAAAATATAGTACAAAGATTTTCTTCCCCCAGGAGGTCTATAACTAAAAATGGACATAAAACTGGAGGGAAATTCTAAGTTTCCAAGTGTCTGAGTGGCAGTCTGAGTAATTTACCAGGTCTCTGAGAGGAAAACGAGGAACTATCCCAATTTTCAGTCAATATTTATCTCTTAGGTTAATAAATCTTGCTCCTGACCCCAGCAGAAGTCAATAAGTCCTGATTATTATACGCAGGCACCTCCTGGGCTTTTCTATTTGCCCAGATGTGTCATGGAATGAGTCACTGGCTTCCCCAGAGCCTGTCTCCTAGGTCATGGGTGTCGAATGAACAATCACTCACACTGCATAGGCCTGGGCAGGTTGCCAATGATGGGTGGCCTGGCTCAAGGTTTGTTTGAATCACTAATTCTGATTGCTTTTGCACTTGAGGCTTTGGAGGTGGTGTGCAGAGATGAAGTGGAGCACATGTTTTCCTAGACAGTCATTCAAGGCATCAAAAGAAGCATGGGATGTAGATAAGAAAGAGAAGGAAATACACAGATTGGGGGGTGGGTGGGCTGGTCATAGCTTAGATTCCTGTCTATATGCACAGAGAAAGACTAGGCATAACCGTCATGTCTTTGTATTTCAGGTGTTGTCTCTGTTAAAGAGGACAGATACCAGCCTTTAAAAGATGCCATGAGAATAATAGAGATTATAGGGATAGAAGCAATTTGCCGTCTCAATCATATACAACTTAACTGATGCACAAGAGGAGCATGAGTCTGCATCAGTCCCCAGGGAAGATGGCTCAGTGGAAGAGTCACCTGCTGCCAAGTCTGAAGACCCAAGTTTGATCCCCGGAACCCACACAGTGGAAGGAGAGACCCAACTCCAATAAGATGCCCTCTGACCTCCAAATACATGCCATGACACTAATACAGATACACATAAAAAATCAAATCCATTAATTAAGGACTAAATTGTTCAAAAAGAACAAAATAGGATAATTTAAAAATATTTTTAGTAAATAATAAAGGAAAACAATTATTGAAGGTCTATTTCTCTATCTTAGAGAAAAATTTTGCAGTGAGATAGGGAAATGTGTTTTCATTTTGTTTGTGCCTCCCCTGTCCTTTCAAGTGCTGCTGCTAGGGGCTAGGCATCTTGGCTTGGACTCACAATGGTTCTCAACCTTCAGGTCATGACCCCTTTGAGGGTTGACTGGCCCTTTCACAGTGGTTGCATTTTAGATATCCTGCATTATAAGTTATTTACATTACTATTTATAGAAGTAGAAAAGTTACCATTATGGATTAGTTACAGGTATGGATTAGCAACGAAATAATTTTGTGGTTGGGGCCACCACAACGTGAGGAACTGTGTTAAGGGTCTCAGCATGAGGAAGGTTGAGAAGCACTGGTTAGAGGATGTGAGGAAGGATGGTGATTGTTACCATCCACCATCTTTTAAATCAAAATTTCATGGAATAAATGCAAGGATAGGCTACTTGCCTAGCACGCACAAGGCTCTAGGCTCCTTCCCTAATACCACATGAACCAGTGTGGTGGCAGAGGGCTGTAATCCCAGCACTCAAGAGGTAGAAGCAGGAGGATGAGAAGTTCATGGTCAGTCCTAGCTACACAGTGAGTTCAAGGCCAGCTTGGGTTAGGTGAAAACCTATCTCAAAAAAATAAACATGCTAGGACACTTCTGTCTCCGTGGATAACTTTAGTGCCTTAAGCTGACTTGTGGAATCCAACCTGTCTAGGCTGGAGATGAAGCTGAGACCTGGGGAATTACTGCATCCTGTGGTTTTCTGGGAGAAGCCTGCTTGTCATAGCAATACCCTACTATGCACGTACCAACATAAACATATCACCGTTAAGCCACATCCCTTCCTTTCTTATTCATCCCCAAGATCTCGCATTAAAATCTTATTTTTTTGTTGTTGTTTTTTTGAGACAGTGTTTCTCCATGTAGTTTTGGAGCCTGTCCTGGACCTCACTCTGTAGACCAGGCTGGCCTCGAACTCACAGAGATCCACCTGGCTCTGCCTCCTGAGTGCTGAAATTAAAGGTGTGCACCACGGCTGCCCAGGTAAAATCATAAATAATTTTAAAAGTCCTACAGTCTTTACAAATTCAGCCTTTAAAACTTCAGTCTCTTTAAAATATCCAATCTCCTTTAAAAGTTCAAGTCTTTCATCTGTGGGATCCTTTAAAAATTAAAATCAAATACCTCTTCAAGAGGGAAGAACCAGGGCACTGTCACAATCTGAACCAAGCAAAACCAAACTCCAAAAGTATAAATAACTCAATGTTCAATTATCTGGACTCCACTCACCATCTTCTAGACTCCTCCAAAGAGCTTGGGTCACTTTCCCAGCTCTGCCCTCTGCAGCACACACAGTTCATTATCTAGGCTCTGGCTGGCTCCACTCCACTACCCTGCTGTTCTCGGTGGTCATCCCATGGTACTGATATCTTCAAAACATGGGTCTTCTGCTGCAACTGGGTTGCACTTTCACCAGTAGCCTCTCATAGGCTCTCCTCATGGTGCCAAGCCTCAACTACTTTGCATTACTCCTTCAGTCCTAGGCCTTCAATGGACACTGAAGCTGCACCTTCATCAATGGCCTCTCCTGGCCTCTCACAGTGCCAAGCCTCAGTTGTTCTCCATTACCCCTTCATGCCTTCAAACCAGTACCACCTGGGTGATGCTTACACATTACCCAGTCCAGCTAGCTCAGTTGGTAGAGCATGAGATTCTTAATCTCAGGGTCATGGGTTCATGCCCCACACTGGGCACCAGATTATGCTCAAATCCTAAATGGTCTTATAATAAAACACCTGGATCCAGATATTGGGGTAAATGCTAAAAGATCAGAGAGACAAAGGAACAAGCCTCTAGAGGAACTTCTCACCACTACCCAATACTCACACCAGATGGAAGGTGACCTCCTATCTCCATGAAACCTCTGACTGAAAGCCTCTGAGTCCTCAGCCAAAAGGGTCTAGTTCCTGTCTCGTCATATCTTATATGCCATTCTCCACCTAGCCATTTCACTTCCTATCATCCTTCACAGTGCTGGGATTAAAGGCATTTGTGCTTCCCAAATACTGGTAGCAAAGACATGAGATCTCAAGTGATGGAATTAAAGACATGTGACTCCCAAGTCCTGGGATTAAAGGTGTGTGCCACCACTGCCTGGCTCTGTTTCTTTCCTAGACTAAATCAATCTCATGTAGTCCAGGGTGGCTTTGAACTCATAGAGCTGCTAGGATTAAAGGTGTGTGCCACCACCACCTGGCCTCTATGTTTATTCAAGTGGCTGGCTCTGTCCTCTGATTCTCAGGCAAGCTTTATTTGATACATAATATATTACTATACCTGCTATTTGCCAGTGGAAATTAAGCAAAATTCTGGCTCATTGTTCTGTTGCAAAAATGATGCTCTTTAGAGATTTTATGCATTTATCCACCATTGATGCTAATAGAAAGGTCCTAAGCAGAGGTT